>ML787156.1:71261-94823 GCA_009831015.1 Picea engelmannii
TCCTAACAACCATAAAGAGAAACATTATGAAAGAGATCATTCTGAATGGGTGCACACTCTGAATTTAATGGCCAATCAGTTCCTAGACGAAGTTTCTCTTACCAAAAACTCAAGTGACTCAGTGGTGAACATCGTTGGTCAAGAGGAAGTTGAGTAGCTGGAAGAAACAACCATGTTTTTATGGAATTCTGAGTTGTTGATACCTCCCGATGATTTATTTGAAGTTCATGGACCACCCGCTGAGGTTTTGGCGGTGCAAACGCAAAGTAAGGGTCAATCAGTCTGAAATGACCTTATCAATGTCCAATCTTTGAGAGGAAAACAAACAACCGATCACTCAAAAGCACCTTTAGTCTTTCAAAGAGATCCTATAAGAATACATACACGGGAGTCACCCAAGATGGACTACAACATAGTAGAATATTTAAAGAAGTTGAAGGCTAATGTATCGGTCATGGACATGTGTATAAATCCCCCGCAAAAGGACTTTCGTTTATAGGCCTTAAGGTCAATAGAATCCCCTATAACAAGAACTGACCCATGTTAGATCCCATCCCCCACATATATAAATAAAAAACCAAATGTGAATGCTTTCTCTTTAGAAAAAATAGGAAAGCCTTTTGTCCCACCTTTACTTTTAATGTTTGAAGTCTTCAACAAAAACCTGCATAATTCCTTGGTCGATTTAGGGGCATCCTCCAATGTCATTCCATTGTCCATTTGCAAGAAATTGAATGCAATTCTGATCAAAGGTGATAAACATGTTATACATCTAGACAAAAATCAGGTAAAACTTATTGGGGAACTTAAGGTTGTCACGATCAGAATGGATACACACCCAAATTTTGTGCAAGTGACTGACATCATTGTAGTAGATATCTCAGAATCTTATGGACTTCTACTTAGTCGATATTGGTCCGAGAAATTGAATGGATACTTTAGCACAGATTGGGATCACCTCTGCTTTCCACTAAAGGGACATACCAACATGATTAGGATCAATAGGGAAAGATATCTCAAACATATTTTCACCTATTTAGAAGCCTTCAATGAATCCTTGTCGACAAGTTTCCCCATGCTAGGAAACTACTCCTGTGATTCTGATTTCAACAATTTCTCTCCTCTCTTGTCTGATGTACCTCTCACTTAATATTTTGAAATGGATTTTCAAGTGAATCTACTGGAAATAGTAGAAGAAAGCATGTTCTATCAAGAACCTCTGTTGGAAATAACAAACAAGGTATACGAAGATGAGGAAACAACTAGGCCTAAAAATGTTGCTAAATTTCGCTCACAAGTTTGGACGTTGTACTTTGATGGATCTAAATCACAAGAAGGGTTGGGAGTAGGATGTATATTGATTGACCCAAAGGGGAAGCAAAATTTCATGTCCTGCAGACTAGAATTTAAATACACCAATAACACTACTGAGTATGAAGCTCTAGTTCAGGGATTGAATAAATCCATACGCTTAAACATTAAAGAACTAAAAGTTTTTGGGGACTCTAAAATAATCGTTAGGCAAGTGAAGAATACTATACATTGCAATTCACCCCACTTGAGGAATTACCAACAAGAGGTGCATGGACTAATAGAACATTTTGAGGCCTTTAATATTACTGTTGTTCCTAGGACAAAGAATACTCTTGTTGATTCACTAGCTACTGCATCCTCGAGGTTGTCCCCTTTAGAATACTATGAAGCGTCCACGTTCACTGTGGAACTACTCTACAAACCATAAGTACCCAACAATATTTCTAATTTGAAGGTTTTTGAAGGAGATAAACAGATTGTATATTTTCTAACTGATCAAGAGAATTTTAAAGATATGGCTATTAGTGATGAGGTCTTCCAAGAAAAACTGGAAGAAACTAATTTCAACAAACAAGAGGATGGGATAGATCACTCTAATAATAAACCATGGTTTCACATGATACCGAAAGGGGTAGCCAATTTGGAGAACCTTTTCGACCCGAGGGAAAGATTTAAAGGGTCAAAGAACAAAAAGACAAGAATTTCATGTCCCATATACAAGACTATAAACCTAGGAACCCTGGAAAACCTTAAGAATGTAAATCTAGGAAAAACAATGTCTAAATAAGACATGAAATATTATCTCAAACTGTTTAGATAATATCAAGATGTCTTTGCATGGTCCTACTAGGAATTGAAAACTTATGACACTTGCATTATTCAACACACAATCCCATTAAAATCCAAAGTAAAACCCTTCCAAAAAAATCTTTGGAAGTACCATCCATCTATAGAACCCCTCATGTATCAAGAGTTAAATAAATTACTAGATGCTAAGATTATCTTTCATGTTAGGCACTCTGTTTGGGTAGAAAATTTGGTTCCTGTCAAGAAAAAGTCTCTGGGGATCCTCCTGTGTGTAGATTTCATAAACCTTAACAGACCATTAGAAAAGGACAACTACATAGTCCTACCCATGGAACAACTCTTGTAGACCATGTCTGGTTCTAAAATTTTCTCACTTCTAGATGGGTTCTCATGGTATAACTAGGTTCTAGTTTCAGAGGAAGACCGATTGAAAACTACCTTTTGAACCAAGTTGGGAAATTTTTCTTATAAATGCATGCCCTTTGGGTTGATTAATCTAGGAGAAACCTTCCAAAGGGCCATGGATGTATCTTTTATGGGATTTATTAACAAATGTGTAGTAGTATATTTGGACGACGTGACTGTGTATTCAAAGGATATAATACACCACATCCAACATCTAACCTATATCTTCGAAAGGTGTAGGAAACATGGAATATATTTAAACCCTAAGAAAAATATCTTTGGTTTCGAGGAAGGGAAACTACTAGGTCATATTATATCTCAAGCAAGAATTAGTATAGACCCAGAATGAATAAAGGAAATAGCTCAACTTCCCTTACCCCATAACAAAAGGCTATGTAATCCTTCTTTGGAAAAATAAATTTTGTGAGAAATTTCATGCCCGATTTTGCTCAAACTGTCAAACCATTACAAAAAATGATCTGCAAGGATGAATATTTTAAGTGGGATGACGAGCGAAAATATGCTTTTAACAATATCAAGACTGCAATATCTCAAGCTCTGATGCTATGAAGTCCTAACCTTAGTAAATATTTTTTCCTCTATACTTTCGCCTCTTACCAATCCTTAGCTGCAGTATTGACCCAGAAGGATGATTATAACAATGAGTCATTGATATCATTCATGAGCACTTATCTCCATGGAGCCAAATTGAATTACCATTCTATACACAAACAGGCTTATGTGGTGTACAAAGCAATAAAACATTTCAGATCTGACATCGTAAAAAATCACACCAAACTCATCGTTCCTCACCCCTTAGTCCGATCCCTATTCACTCAATAATAGATGGGGGAAAGAAGGGGAAATTGGATGGTAGTTGTCCACAAATTTGATCTAGATATAAAACCTGCCAAATTAGTAAAGGGACAAGGATTGTGTAAGTTGGCCGCAAAAGCTCAAGATCAAATAAATGAACACCATGGGTGGGAGAATGAATTAGAATTGTGGTGTAGTGAAGATTTATACATTCCCCTAGGGCTAGAGTCTTGGTATGGAAAATTTATTTACCTTCTTCATCATGGGAATTTCCCAGAAAACCTAAACCCTAAGGAAGAGAGAGCTCTCAGAATAAAATCTGTGAAATATCGCCTCGTACATTTAGTACTTTTCCATGTAAATTATGATGGAGTACTTTTGAGATGTCTCGAATGTGAAGATGCAGGAAAGGTTATGAGGGAGMTCCATGATGGTCCTTCAATTGGACACTTTGCAGGGAATACCATGGCTCACAAAATATTAAGAGCTGGTTATTAYTGGCCTACTCTATTTAGGGACACTCGTACATACGCTAAGAATTGTAAATCTTGTCAAATGAGCACGGGTAAAGAAAAGAGAGAATTTGTCCCACTCCAACCAGTGACCATATCCATACCATTCAAGCAATGGGGGTTAGACATCATAGGGGATATTACCCTGAGTTCTTCAAAACAACATAAATACATACTAACTGCTACATAATATTTAACGAAATAGTTAAAGGCCATCCCTATGACCCACGTTAATGAAAATGTTGTAATCCAATTCATAAAAAAACAACTGATCACAAGGTTTGGGATGCCTTACATTCTCATTCTTGATAATGATGCTTACTTTTATTCTACTCTATTAACAATTTTTTCTCTAGAAAAAGGAATCATAATAAGGTACTCTGCAAACTATTATCCATAAGGGAATGGGGTGGCAGAACCAACTAATAAGAACCTAGTGAGGATCTTGAAGAAAATAGTTTCATACAATCAGAGGAATTGGAATACATCACTTCATAATGCCTTATGGGAAGATAGAGTAACACCCAAGAAAGCTATATAAAACTCTCCATACTTTCTGGTATACAGGAAAGAAGCCATTCTCCCAAATCGGTTATATCATTCGTCACTTCATCTTGCTCAGGTTTTAGGAGGAAAACCCTCATCATCTATTCAATAAATAATCGATACCCTCCTCATGCTTGAAGAATAAAGGGAGAAAGAAAAATCGAAGTTCTTTGTTCATCAATAGATAGTTAAAATATGGTTTGACAAGCATAAGGCCAAAAAGAAGAATTTTGAAGTAGGGGACTTAGTCCTGAAATGGGATAGAGAAAACAAACCTAAGGGAAAACATTCAAAGTTTTATAGTCTATGGCTCATAACTTTCCAGGTATTCGAGAAAATTGGGGCAGGAATGTACAGGTTGCAAAATATGAGGGGGGAACCCGATGCCCTCCCGGTGAATGGCTAAGACCTAAAACAATATTTTTGCTAAAAACAAATGTGTGTGTGTCTTTTTCATGTTACATTCTGATTAGGAAGAATGTGTAGGTTTAGGGTAGACTGATTGCAGAGTCCTTTTTATTCCTGTCTTTTATTTTTGTTTGGTATTTTCTTGTAATAAAGATGTGTTCCATAAAAAAGTTGGTTGAACCAAATAAATATGTTGTAGCAAACTATGCTCCTAACTCACACTTACGTGTAACATAAGAAACACTGGGAAATTACAAATTTCTTCAAGGATATCTATATCTTATCTTTGCAAAACAAATGACCTTAGTAAGTGATGAAGTGTCTGCCTAGTGGCCTGGTAAAGCCCAAGGGAAATATGGCAAGTTGGAAAGGACCACATGTACCTCTAGACAGAGCTAGGAAGAATTTCACATTAACCATTTCATAGTGGATATAACAAACGTCCTCCTCTCCAACTCACTCAGGACATTTCTTCCAGAAATAAATAAATTATATTAAATGAGTGAAAAGTAGGAGAGGGTATGTAGATAACTCCACTAGTGCTATGGATGCTTGCTGGAAGTGGAGCAAGGTCTATGATGTCAGGGTGACTCTATCGTGGCTATGGATGCTCGCTGGCAGCAGAACACCACCATAGAGAGTGAATAATGATAATGAACATGACCTCGAGACAGAGAATTCCTTACCTAACTCTTGTCAAAAAGGGGGTGTGGTTCATGATCAAGAGGAATGAAGGTGGGATAATTTTTAAACTCCATAGGTGGACCAGGATTCACGAACCCGAGAGTTTCTACACGCAAGGATAGAAAATACTATGTTAAAAGAGAAGCCAATTAGTTTCTCAACCAACTTCTGCATGAGATAATCCCTAAGGAAGAAACATAGATTCTTCTTTCACCCAGAGAATCGCCATTTGTTGAGTGCTCAACACACCCTAAAAGCTTTT
This sequence comes from Picea engelmannii, assembly GCA_009831015.1. Taxonomy (NCBI): domain Eukaryota; kingdom Viridiplantae; phylum Streptophyta; class Pinopsida; order Pinales; family Pinaceae; genus Picea; species Picea engelmannii. Next base: position 77,016 of record ML787156.1, read on the forward strand.
ATGAAATTTTATCTCTTTTGGGTACCACTTTTTTTCTTTTGTTCTACTTTCTGAATTGAGTCCACTATGGAGGGATTGCTAATTTAGTTTTTATGTCTGTTCATCGATAAAATTGGATTTGTTTGAATCTATCAAAGTGAAACATTTGTGTCTAAAAATAAATTGGCATTTTAACTAAGAGTTTGTAGCTAAAACTTGTGGCCCACGTGATTATGTTCAGCATCGGCAAAATATGACCAAGTAAAATGACCACATAATAACAATAACCTTTGATCGACAATGTATCAGCGACATCGGTAAAAAGAGGAGTATATTTGTGCTAGTTGTTCGCAAAGAATTTTCCAGAGGTGTTTGATTTCCCACTGGCGTCGACGAAATACAAGAATGGATAAACATTAACATACGACATATCGAACCTTCGATAGTCGAATACTGATGCATTTGTTCAAGGTCGGTGAATTATCAAAGATTAAAATCATGAAAAAATTTCACATTGGCACATCGTCGATGACCGATCCCCAATGCATTTTGGGCATCAACAATTTTTAAATGGGGTAATCCAAGAACACATTTTAAACTTATCGTTGATCGTCGATCCCCGATGCACTTTCATCATTGGTAGGGCAGGACATGTTGTTAAAACACTTAGCTAATGAAAGTCCCCAATTCAGAATAACACGATTAAACGAAGACGACAGTTTCAAGTGCCACGTGTCTTTGCCGTGTAGGAATTTCATATGACCTAGTTTCATCCCGAGTCACCTTAGGTTTTCCCATGTCCTAGTCACACTTCCAAATCAACTTTTCCACAGCAGTGTTGTACATCAAGATGGGTCAACTTCAGAGTTTTTGTCGAGAGATATCAATGAACATTGTCTAAATAAAATCCCTGACTCTCGATCCACCTGTTAAGTTAGCAGAATGATGGGACGTTTTTCAGCATGAAATACGATCAAATTATGCCATTTAATAGGCCAATTAATGTTTCTCTCCACATAATCTACTACTCTGTGTGCCAATTGAACAACGATAATTTTAAATCGTCGATTAAACACATTATATCCTACACCCACAACGATAACCTATGATTGCATTTAATTTTGAACATAATGAGGATCTAGTGGAAGATTTTGTAGAACCACACTCACACCCCAAATTGAATAATTGATGCGACAAGGTAAGTATTATCTCTTTTTAAATCACTAATACAACATTGAACAACTCCATTTTACACAGAAGTTTCCCATTTCCAGAGCAGCCGAAGAAGTGAAGAGAGCGTCTCAAGGGTTGTTTTTGATTCTCAGACTTTCAAAAAACTAGTTTAAGCTAGTACAAAGAAGAGGTATGTGTTAAGTTTTATCAGTTTGGTGGTCATAATTTTTATGTATCAACATCCTATTTGAAACATAGTGTCTAAATTTATTCTATCTACAAGGAAACTTCCTCCAAGGAAGCCAACGACCAGATGCTCGCCGAGGGCACCAATATTAAAGGAAGTAGATATTGGTGAAGGATATTCTTCAGGCATGATGAGGAAGTTGGATTTTTCTCCTAGAGCAGAGCCAAACATCAAGACATAGACTAAGAAGGCATTCGCTCAGCCCCCCACTTTCGATAATATAGAAGAAACCACTGGATAAAAAATAATTCTCCCACAGTGGGGAGATTTTTTCAACAAAATCAACTAGGATTATTACCTGGAGTTTATCGTACACAACAACCTGGATGTAAGGGTGCTCGAAAACTAGGTTTTCTCGAATATCTGACATTCGTGCTTGCATATGGTCGCCTTCCAAACTCTAGTATTTCCTTGCATTGAGACTTTGAGTTAGATAATCGATCACACAGACGCGCATAAGTGCATAATCAATGATGAGAATGGAAAATGTGTCAGATTTTTTGTCCCGACAGAGGTCCAAAAGAACTACAATATCAAGGACCCAGAGGAGTGGTTGAACACAAACTTCATGGTGAATTTCTATGAATTCCATGACATTGTACGATTAATGGCCTCCTAGTGGAAGGAAGACAATAAATTTACAAGCTGGAGCAACGGATGGTACGGGACAATGAATCTGAGGGAGCCATATATCTACTTAATGGCTCTAATATGCCAATTATATAGAGAAAAAGACTGTGTGAAGTTATCAAAGGTGTGGATTCCCTTAGCATATACTGTGGCTATTTTCAAGAGTATCTTCAACTAGGGAGAAATTATCTCCAAGAAATTGAGCACCAACATACTACAGGCCTAGTCACCAAATGAGGGAGAAGTGCCTAATTTTAACATGGCCTCATATCTACTAGACACAATCTATACAAGGAATGTCTTCGTCAGCATGAATCTAATCTGGCACATCGAAGAGCTACCTGTACATGTGTACTTCAACATCCTATGGGAAAATAGGTACAAGAAGTCTTATGCTCTCATTTTCGATGATTTCACTGCTCGAATTTATTTCATTATATTAAAAAAGGAATGCCCAAGTTTTTCTATAGCATCCAATAAAATGATTTCGAAAGTAGGCCACTAGTACCTATATGAAACCAAAACCTATATCTAGGTGTTCGGGGGCCACTAGAGCAACACATTTTCTCCCTACTCACATCCCAGACTGGCTTGTCATAGGAGAAAATTGTTACCAGACTATCCTGTAGGGCTATAATGCCACTTTGGTTAAGGACAAGAAATGAGAATTTATACCCTACGGTTTCCATATAGGGTTTTGTATAGTGAAGGAAATTACTCAAGCTAAACAAGAGGGTTTGAGTCAGCTGGAATATAGGTTCCCGATAGGATGGTTTTGCAAGCATGACCCTAAAGGCCTAGTTCTCCAACATGCATCACAAGTTTCTTCCTACTAGCCATATGCACATGACAAGTTTGAAAATGAGATCTTTACAAAATGTGCTCAGGATTGGGAGGAGGTACTTCAAAGAAAAGCTAACTTGAACATGACTAGGTTGAAAGCTATGAGTATGGATGACTAGGTCGATATGATAGAACAGTCGACTCAAGAAGCTTTCAGGGTTAGAGAAGAAATTAGAGCAACAAAAACTAGAGAATGATCCACCTGACTCTCGATGCACCTATTAAGTTAGCAGAATGATGGGATGTTTTTCAGCATGAAATACGATCAGATTATGCCATTTAACAGGCCAATTAATGTTTCTCTCCACATAATCTGCTACTCTGTGTGCCGATCGAACAACGAGAATTTGAAATCGTTGATTAAACACATTATATCCTACACCCACAACGACAACCTACGATTCCATTTAATTTTGAACATAATGAGGATCTAATGGAAGATTTTGTAGAACCACACTCACACCCCAAATTGAATAATTGATGTGACAAGGTAAGTATTATCTCTTTTTAGATCACTAATACAACTTCAAACAACTCCATTTTGCACACAAGTTTCCCATTTCTAGAGCAGCCGAAGAAGTGAAGAGAGCGTCTCAAGGGTTGTTTTTGATTCTCAGACTTTCAAAAAACTAGTTTAAGCTAGTGCGAAGAAGAGGTATGTGTTAAGTTTTATCAGTTTGGTGGTCATAATTTTTATGTATCAGCATCCTATTTGCAACACGGTGTCTAAATTTATTCTATCTGCAGGGAAACTTCCTCCAAGGAAGCCAATGACCAGATGCTCGCCGAGGGCACCAAAATTAAAGGAAGTAGATATTGGTGAAGGATATTCTTTGAGCACAATGAGGAAGTTGGATTTTTCTCCTAGAGCGGAGCTATTCATAAATACATCAACTCAGAATGCATTCGCTCAGCCCCCCACTTTCGATAATATAGAAGAAACCACTGGATAAAAAATAATGCTCCCATAGTGGGGAGATTTGTTCAACAAAATCAACTAGGAATATTACCTGGAGTTTATCGTACACAACGACCTGGATGTAAGGGTGCTCGAAAACTAGGTTTTCTCGAATATATGACATTCATGCTTGCATATGGTCTCCTTCCAAACTCCAGTCTTGCCTTGCATTGAGACTTTGAGTTGGATAATTGATCACACAGATGTGCATAAGTGCATAATCAATGATGAGAATGGTAGATGTGTCAGAGTTTTTGTCCCGATAGAGGTTCAAAAGAACTACAATATAAAGGACCCAGAGGAGTGGTTGAACACAGACTTCATGGTGAATTTCTATGAATTCCATGACACCATACGATTAATTTCCTCCTGGTGGAAGGAAGACAATAAATTTACAAGCCAGAACAATGGCTGGTACGAGACAATGAATCTGAGGTAGCCATATATATACTTAATGGCTCTAATATGCCAATTATATAGAGAAAAAGACTGTGCAAAGTTATCCGAGGTGTGGATTCCCTTGGCATATAATGTGGCTATTTTCGAGAGTATCTTCAACTAGGGAGAAATTATCTCCAAGAAATTGAGTACCAGCATACTATAGGCCTAGTCACCAAATGAGGGAGAAGTGCCTACTTTTAACATGGCCTCATATCTACTTGAGGCAATCTACACAAGGAATGTCTTCGTCGGCATGCATTTGATCTGGCACATTGCAGAGCTACCTGTACATGTGTACTTCAACATCCTATGGGAAAATAGGTACAAGAAGTCTTATGCTCTCATTTTCGATGATTTCACTGCTCGAATTTATTTCATTATATTCAAAAAGGAATGCCCAAGTTTGTCTGTAGCATCCAATAAAATGATTTCGAAAGTAGGCCACTAGTACCTATATGAAAAAGAAACCTATATATAGGTGTTCGGGGACCACCAGAGCAACACATTTTCTCCCTTCTCACATCCCAGACCGGCTTGTCATAGGAGAAAATTGTTACCAGACTATCCTGTAGGGCTATAATGCCACTTTGGTTAAGGACAAGAAATGAGAATTTATACCCTATGGTTTCCATATAGGGTTTTGTATAGTGAAGGACAGTGCTCATGCTAAACAAGAGGGTTTGAGTCAAACATGCATCACTCAAACCTTAAAGGCCTAGTTCTCCAACATGCATCACAAGTTTCTTCCTACTAGCCATATGGACATGACAAGTTTGAAAATGAGATCTTTACAAAATGTGCTCAGGATTGGGAGGAGGTACTTCAAAGAAAAGCTAACTCAAACATGACTAGGTTGAAAGCTATGAGTATGGATGACCAAGTTGAGATGATAGAATAGTCAACTCAAGAAGCTTTCAGGGTTAGAGAAGAAATTAGAGCAACAAAAAATAGAGGGGGTTGTTGTTACTAGAAGGAGCCCAAAAAATCATCGACCAACTAGAGAATGATCCTCAACTAGTAGAAATGACAAGGATCACCCCGAACAATGAAATCAAAATTAGAGAGGAGCTAAATAGATCAGAGTCAATACAACTGGATGAAACCCCTGGTTTGGAAAATCCCAGAGTTCCATAACCATAGGCCAATTCGTCAGTGGCCATTCCAACCCAGTATGAGATTGCAAGAATACCAGGTGAAATGGGTGTACCTAATCCTTTGGTTGATCTAATAACCATCTATGATGATGAAGAGATTTCAGAGGTCTCACTTGTAAGTCTAATACCAATTACAGAGGAGAAATAACATGGGGGAACATCTTCTCCAAGTTCTGATGAATCAGTTCCAAACCCTCTATACGGCGACCATGAGGTTGAAAGTATCTTAGACACTAAGTTTCTTAACCTATCAAGGACCCCAAAAGACAACTCCATGGATGATCTAGGTTTAGGTGGACAAAAAGAGAAATTGCAACAACTAGAGATTGAAACCTCGATAGTTGATATCCAAGTAAGTATTGAGCCTATCACTGACTCTTCAATTTTGGTTGATACCTCACCAATCGATGAACATCAGACAAAGGTCTATCCATTGAAACATATGGAAAAGTGCAAGAACCAGTCCTAGAAAAAATACATACAGTAGGAAACTTGGGAAACACTCTAACCTAGGGAGAACAACAAATCCCTGAGCCCGTTGATGAGTTCGTCGATATACAAGAGATATCTTACAACAGGAAGAGGAAATCTATCATGAGGAGAACCACCATGAAATGAAGGCTCACGCTAGATATATCTATTCTCATTACCATGGAGGATAAGTTTCTCAACACAGAACACAGAAAGATATCTAAGCTCATCGACATAGGGATGGCTATGACTGATGCCACGTTGGATCAAGAAAAGCGAGATGAAAAGGAATTGGTCGCTTCACTGAAGGAGCTAGACCATCTGTGCCACTTAGAAAAATATTACCAAGACTCAACATTGGCTACACTTTTTCTGAAGAGTGAGTTCCAAGATGCATATGCAAAGTTCACAAGAAAAAGACATATTTTCATTGCATGTGTGGTAGATTATCAAGAAGATACCCTTATGACATTGACAACCTATAAGGACATGGAGAGATGGTATGAAAAGGAATACCAAGATGTAGAACAAATTGACTACATCTACGTAGTGCAAAAGGGATGAGACACAAAGGATCATGGTATTCGAGTGTTGATGGATAGCAGCATCACCCAAATCAGAAAAATAGCTGAATAATGGGTAAGGATGGCCCATGAACCTCAACGCAAAATAAAAAAGAAGTGGGTCGAGCTCTAAAGAAGATGGAAAATGATCAATCGTGAGATGAAATACATTGGCCTCCCAGAGTTTGCCTCGCCCAAAGAATTTGTTGACTTGCATGACATAGTAAAATGATATGCAGAACAGGATTGATCATGGGGATTGGAGATTGCACAGGTGGAAATAATGACACTGGGTCAAATACAGAAATTTATGGAACATGTTAACATTAATTTTCATCTTGGGCACAAGAGTATTCAGGTCTGCAAGTTACACGAGAGGCACCCAAGCACAGCATGAAAAAATCTCGTTTCAGGCTTCCAAGCAAGTAAGCAGGCAAAATTACATTGTCAACGACCCAGATTCATCTATAGAAGTAGATCGACAGGCGGCGGAAATTAACAGTTGGCGGAGTTGCGTCGGGATTAGCATGATGGATAGTGCCTATATTACATGCAAGACAGGTTATTAGCCATCCATCCAAAGGATGTGTGGCGGGAGATCTAGTCACGTCGGCATTTCCGCATTCGGGAGTTCGAAGGGTGATGGTTTCTCTTCACTATACATCTCAAAGCCCCGAACCCTGAAACACCGAAATAACCCAAAGTCGGGCCCACGATCGTGGAACTCGATCACAAGAGGCACAGACTTGAGAAAAGGGTGTTGGCATGCACCATGTGATGGGACAAGCCCCAAGCCGCCGACGTCATATCAGTCGTCCGATCCAGTTGGGATAGGTGGCAGGTAGACGACATTTTAGGAATTGACATTTCAAAGCGACAAGGGACCTCCCATCCACTGTGGTAGAAATCGCCGAAATGAGAAATACTGATAAGTGCCTTTGAAGCCAAGCCCATGGTCCTAGCGCCCGGTCACATCAAGCGAGCCTGGTAATGGAGGTAGCCCTCTTCTAACGTCAAAGGCCATCTCTACCGTTCCTCTGAAGGACACGCGGTGCATATCTGAGCCATGAGTGGGGCCCCCCTGCCTGTCATATCGCTTCCATGTCATTCCCTCCTCAGTTCAGTTCCCTCTCGTATCCTGCCACGTCCACCCAGATGGTCCCTCCTTGGCTCATCATCTTATGGCCTCCCTCCAGGTGTCTCTCCCCCTCATTCATCTCCACCTCAGCACCTTCCACCATTCACATGTACCCCTGCGCTCCACGTCGCCTCCACCTATGTCATTTTCAGACCACGTGGCATCCCTCAGCCGTTGTCACATTTCCTGTCATCACCTCTGTAGTGTTCACACCTTCACCCCCTCGTTGCACCCTCGTCGACATCTACCACAGGGGTTCCCACATAGCAATCCAACCGTTCATTTGATCCAGGTGGCACCAGGAGGAGACCTCCATGTCCCAGGAGTCAAATTTGACTAAGACTGTTCCTGATCCCTTGATAGTAGTTATTGTAGTTGCTAGAGGTGGTTAAAAATCATCTCTGCTCTAAATGGAAAGTCTGATAGAGGACTAAAAGCATGTCGATTCACCTGCAGGACAGTTGGGGGTCCGATTGCGTCTTCCATAAGCGCATGATCGTCCGGAGTCTGCATGCGCAGACTATCAGAAGCCATGAAAATGTAATACTTTTATTGTTGTTTCTTGTTTTCGTTGTTGGGGTTTTGTGGGAGTATATGACAACATTTTTGCCATTTTTTGTAATCCATCAGTGGTAGAGCAAAGCTCCCGATTATAAGTTTTAATACACTCTAGTTCTCTGGTTATGTATCTGTATGTGAGATTTCTTGTTTTATGACAGATAGTTTTTCTTATTCCATCTAATTTCATCTCTTACTGAGAGAGTTCACTATCGACTGACTTGTGTGAATGTATGTGACTGTGTTAAGGTAAAAGATTCATTTTAGCACCATTACAATCTCCAGTATTGCCTCTATTTGAGCATAAGAAGTCCCTACATTCAAGTTTTTCTTCCACAGACTGTTAAAATCTCGATGGCTGTAGCAACCCTCATCTTTTCCTCATAGAAGTATTCCCCCTACTCACCCTTACTACAACTCATTGTCTGAAGTTTGACTTAGACCTCACCTACCTGTGCATGTCCAACCTAGTTTTGGAATTAGAATGATATCGTTTTGAGTTTTCTTCCAGTTGATCACCCTCTACAAACAAATCATGACATAAAACTGATGGATGTCGGGCTCTACTCCTGCTGCTATCCAGGAGTGACTTATGACGCTAATATTTCTAGCACCATTGCCAGGGACGAAGTTGAAAATTTTCCCTGAGATTGAACGACATTGAGCCTCTGATTTTGAAGGTGCATCAGGTATCAAATCCTTTGAAGATTGCTACTATGCACCTGGCGACTCTATTGTGACGACTCCACTTTGGCGAACCTGCCATGTTAATTATGGTTTTCATAGGCAGAGACACGCGATCCCATCCACAGATGCCTCCAGCTACACCTAAAACTGATACGAAGGTGGTTCTCAGAAAAGGAAAGGCCTCTAGAGGAGAAGCTTCCATCACCGAACCAAGTAATCCGCCATCCCCTTCTTTTGGAACTCCATTTTCTCCTCCTCAGTTTCTTAGCAGACCTCTTTCTGAAGTTTCACGTTTCCTGAATTTTGGTAGTGTTCCTATTGAGTTTTCCCCTCCTGGTTTGGGATTGGAGGGAAAAATCCTTGTCACTCCCCTCTCCCTTGAAGTTGTACCTTGGCGTAGACCCAGGACCACAGAAGATTTCCCCACACCTAGCTTTACCACTCCTCCTCTAGTTACTGTTGCCGCTTTTGTGCAAAGAGAAGCATTTGCTGACTTAATCCCATTAGCCTTCTCCCTAAATCCCCTATTGTTTCCCATTCCAATATCCCCTTTTCAAGCTCCTTCTCCTCCAAGTTCTCCTCCAAGTTATCCTCCACCTAATATTCCCATGGCAGGAGCAAACCCCCCCATGACCAAAATGGAGGCTATAATAGCTGCTAGGTACGCCCCCATTGTGTTACCTCAACCTCTCAATTCCCTCCCAGCAGAGGGCTACCTCAAGAAGATGCCCGAGTTTATGGGTGAAGGGGACATAGCTGCAGAAGAACACCTTGAAGCCTTCTACATTTTTATAGATGATCATGTCATCATGCATGCAGATGTATGGATGAGGATTTTCATCCATAGTCTTGAAGGCAAGGCTAGGAAATGGTTTAGGGCCCTGCCTCCTGGATCTATTGATGAAATTGAATCTTTAGATAGTGCCTTTTTTAGACAATGGGGAGAAAAAAAGGACTTCATGTATTACATGATTGAGTTTGGGTCTTTGAAGAGAAAGGATGGAGAGTCTGTATCTAACTTCTCCAAAAGATTTAATAAAATGTACAATAAGATCCCCACTAAGATAAAGCCCTCTGAAGCCTCTGTGAATATCACTTATGCCAGTGCTTTTGATCCCAATTCCTGCCTCATGCTGAGGGAAAGGAGAGCCACCACTCTAGCTCATATGTAGGACGCAGCTGTGGAGGTAGAGTCTAACATACTAGCAGTTGACCGACTCAGGAATGAGGCTAACATAGACATATCCAAGAAAAGAATAGAGGCCTCCCCATCCCAATGCTCTCCCCTTCCCCTTCAGACATATGAGGTAACTAAAGTGCTGAAATCCCTTTCGGCTAGGATGGAGAGATGGGAGTTAGAAGGGAAACCCACGTACAGAAATTCCTAGAATACTGATAACAGAGGTTTCAGGAGGCCTAGTAACCATATGCCGCAGACTTTGCCAAAGGAGTAGAGGAGCAAAGATAGGAAGGATCAGAGGATTCAGACCCCTCTCCAGGATAGCCTATTTGCTCATGAGGAAGGAGAGGAGATGGATGAACTCGACCCTGAGATTCACTGCATCGAGGACACCTCCCCTTTTCCCCATTTGACTCAATCTGGATATGAAGAATCCCTTATCAACTCTCAAATTAACAAGTTGAGTAAAGGGGAAAGGGCCAACAACACTCCTAACAGATACAATCTCAGGTCAAAAGAGAAAGAAGGGAATTTTGATAGCCAGGATCAACCCCTCATAGCAGAAAGCCCTACTAAAGCCGCAACAACCACTGCTAAAGAGAAGAAAACTCAGAATACTTCCCCAGCAACCAAGGAACCTGTCTCAGAGGTAAGGGAAGCCCCTGGGTCTCTGTCCTCCTTTAATTTTGAGCACGAGATTTAGAAGATTAGAATTCCTATACCCCTCTCTGAACTGGTTAAAAATGAAGACTTTAAAAGGTCCCTCTCCAAGCCGCTACAATCTGAGCCCCCCCAGCCTCCCTCATACTCCATAAATCTCCAAGATGAAAAGCCAACAGTTATCCTAGGTCCCATGGTATAAGATAGACATGATTCATCCCCTCCTTTCTACACATCCTTGAACATACATGATAAAGTGTTGCATAACTGCCTCATGGATTCAGGGGCTTCCCATAATCTTATGCCCAAAATAGTAATGGAAGAATTGGGGCTGGAAGTGACAAGGACTTATCATGATTTGTACTCTTTTGATTCAAGGAGGGTGCAATGCCTTGGAGTCATCAAAGACTTGGCAGTATCTTTGTTTYAGCTGCCAATGAAGAGTGTGGTCATGGACATTGTAGTGGCCRATGTTCCTCCCAAGTTCAACATGTTGTTCTCAAKATCTTGGATTAAAAATCTTGGAGGAACATTACAGATGGATCTCACATATGCTACTATTCCAATCTTTGGAGGGGAACACAAGAGGATGTACAGAGAAGCCCAACTCTCCTACATTGTTAGCGATGAGAAAAACCCTACCAATCACCCCATCTTTGTGCTAGACACTAATTTGGGGTCTAGATTGTTACAGCTCACTGATGCTCTTGAAGTCCCTTTCCAAATCAGAAAGCAACCCTGAGCTAATCATGGGGCACCTCCCCCAACCACCTCTGTCTAGAAAATGTTTTTTGATAGAGCCGCTTCTAGCGAAGGCACTAGCGCTAGAGTGGTCTTTGTGTCACCTTGTCAGGAAACCATATCCCTGTCATACAAGCTTGAGTTTAAAGCGACTAACAATGTGGCAGAATATGAAGCTTTTGTTTTAGGTTTAAGGGATGCAAAAGAAATGGGGATTGAGGAAGTAGCAATGTTCGGAGATGCTGAGTTGATTATCCAGCAAGTCAAAAACTCTTACTAGACTAAGCATCCCCAGCTCAGAGCTTACAGAGAGGAGGTATGGGACTTGATTGACAATTTCATCTTGGCTTTCAACATCTATTTTATTCTGAGGGAACAAAATGCTTTGGCTGATTCTTTAGCTGTCTCAGCTAGCTGGTTCAAGATCCCTCTACCACCTATAGTCAAATATGATGTTGAAATAAGATATAGGCCTGTTGTACCAGACAATGTCAAGCATTGGAAGGTATTTGAAGATGATCTTGAAATTGAAAGATTTCTCCAGTCTGTCGATGAATTTTATGCGTTGCACATCGATGAGGATCCTGACCCCGAAGGTGACCCTCACCCTGAGGTGTTTTTAAATAAAATTGCTAATCACCAGATTATTCAGTTGCCTAGAAATCACATTCCGATGGGATTAATCCCTTTAGAAATATTGTTCTATGGGAATGATGTGGCAGTAAAGGGTATGGTTTCAGATGAATATGTTGACACAACTGAGTGCAACATTGGCACACAGGAGGAGCCTAAGTTTGTCAAGTTGTCAAGAGGCTTGACCAAAGAATAGAGGGCCGAATATACTGAGTTATTAAGAGAATTCGCTGATGTGTTTGCATGGACCTATGAAGACCTCAAGACATATGACACATTCGTCATTGAACATAAGATCCCACTAAAAGAAGGAGCTAGGCCATTTAGGCAGAAGCTAAGACAGATAAATCCCATGTTACTTCCTATCATGGAGAATGAAGTGAAGAAGTTGTTAGAAGCCCAAATCATTGTCCCCTTGAGATATTCTGAATGGGTGGCCAATTTGGTCTCGGTGAGGAAGAAAAGTGGCGAAATTAGGCTTTTCGTCGATTTTAGAAATATGAACGGGAGCTCAAGAAAGGACAATTACCCCCTGCCTAAGATGGAACACATACTACAGAGGGTAACTGGTGCATCTAGGATATCCATGATCAATGGGTTTTCTGGTTATAATCAGATATCATTCATGCCCAAGGACAGGGAAAAGACAACCTTCACCACTCCTTGGGGCACATTTATGTATGCCAAAATGCCTTTTGGACTAATGAATGCAGGAGATACATTTCAGTGAGCCATGGACATAGCCTTCATCAAGGAGAAAGACTAGTTTGTGGTGATTTACCTAGATGACATCAAGGTCTTCTCCAGGTCTAATAAAGAGCACTGCTACCACTTAAGGAAAGTTTTCTCGAAATGTCGAAGGTTTGGTCTTTCCCTGAATCCCAAGAAATCTTTGTTTGCTATGATGGAGGGAAAGTTGTTAGGCCATATAGTATCAACAAAAGGAGTGAGAATTGATCCCAGTAGAGTGGAAGCAATTCAGACCCTGTCACTTCCCAGGTCTAAAAAGGAAGTCTAGGCCTTTTTAGGGAAGATTAACTTTCTGAGGAGGTTCATCTCAAATTTTGCAGAGCTAGTGAAACACATCACAATCATGATCAGAAAGGGAAATCAAGTGAAATGGACCGTTGAACCCAGGGAATCTTTTGTCCAAATAAAAAGGGCACTGACTGAGGCACCTATTTTGATCAACCCTGACTATTCCAAACCCCTCCTAGTTTTTTCTTTTGCTTCTTTTGATACAATAACAACAGTCTTATTGCAGAAAAATGAGGGGGGATGGGAACAACCCATTGCCTTCTTCAATAAATCATTAAGAGATGCAGAAATCAAGTATGAAATCATGGAGAAACATGCCTATGCCTTGGTGAAATCTCTCATATCTTTCAGAGTCCATGTCTTGCACTCGAAAGTCACTGCATACGTTCCTTCAGCCTCTGTGAAGAACATCCTTATACAGCTTGACATAGATGGGAGAAGAGGTAAATGGATTGCCAAGATCCTGGAGTTTGATCTAGAGATTAAGCCCACCAAGTTGATAAAGGGGTAGGGTTTATCCAAGTTGCTGGCTGAATCCAATTGCAAAGCCTTGGGGGTTAAGTTCATCAATGCTTGTTCAAAAAATCAGCAAGTTGAGTCATCCAACAAAGGTTCTCAGGGTGACTTATCGCTAGCAGAATGCACCTGGTATAAAGATATTTTGTATTTTCTGCAAGAGTTAAGGCCTCCTAATGGAATGAGAAAGAGTAAGGTGAGAGCTTTAAATCTCAAGGTAGTCAGATATTGCCTCTTTGACCGAACCTTGTAATGGAAAGACCCTCTAGTAGTATTTTTAAGGTTCCTGAATCCACAAGAAGCCCAGAAAGTTATGATTGATTTCCATAGCGGCCTTTGTGGGGGGCGTCATTTCTAGAAGACCACAGCTCACAAAATTCTCAGAGCTGGGCACTACTGGCCCACCTTATTCACTGATGTCTGTAGAGAAGTTAGAGCTTGTATCAAATGCCAAAGGTTTTCAGGAAAGAAATAGCTCAACTCACTGCCACTAAGGCCTGTGGTAGTTTCAACACCTTTTCAATAGTGGGGGTTGGAATTCATTAGGGAGATTCATCCCCCTTCAAGTGGCTAGCATAGATGGATCCTGACTATGACAGACTATTTCACTAAGTGGATAGAAGTGGCCCCCACCAAGAGCGCTTCTCACAAGGTGATTATCAACTTCTTAGAAGATATCATGGTCAGATTTGGCTGTCCCAACAAAATTGTCACTGATAATGCCACTTCTTTCAAGTCTGATCCTCTGATTAAGTTCTGCGAATAGTTCAAAATTTCACTGATTCACTCCACCCCCTATTCTCCTCAAGGAAATGCGCTGGCAGAATCTTCCAATAGAATCCTAATCAGGCTCATCAAAAGATTGTTGGAAAAAAATAGGAGGGCCTGGGATTCAAAGCTCAAATTCACTCTATGGACCGGTCGAGTGAAAATGAAAATATCCTTGGGCACCTCACCTTTTCAACTGGTTTATGGGATGAAGGCAGTTTTTCCCACTCAGCTCGTCTTACCTGTGGAAAAGTTCTTTCAAGATTATGAAGGAGAGCCAGATGATATGGTCAGAAGGATTCATTAGATGGTGGAAGTACAACATATTAGGGAATAGGTGATGGACGCAACTCATAGTTATCAGCAAAAGGTCAAACAGGCCTTTGACAGGAAGGTCAGGAAGAAGGAATTTGAAGTTGGGGATTTGGTGCTTAAGTGGGATTCACCCAGATAGGATAAGGGAAAACATAGTAAGTTTGATGCCCTATGGATCGGGCCCTTCAGAATCTCTGAGGTTTTCTCAAATAACACATACAGGTTGTAGGATTTGGAGGATGAAGAGGTTCTTAGCAGCCCAGTAAATGGGCATTTTTTGAAGGAATGTTTTGTTTGAGCCTTAGACGGCTCCTTTGTTTGTAAATATTGTCCTTTTGGTTCTTTGTTTGTTGTTATGTTTTGGCTTAGTAAATGACCCCATATCCCAACAACAAGGCACTGGAACTGCAGATGAGTCCTTAGAGCATCACATGGATGACTATATCCCCCTTGGAGCCTAATGTTAACATTAATTTTCATCTTGGGCACAAGAGTATTTAGGTCTGCAAGTTACACAAGAGGTGCCCAAGCACAACACGAAAAAATCTCATTTCAGACTTCCAAGCAAGTAAGCAGGCAAAATTACGTTGTCAACGACCCAGATCTGTCTATAGAAGCAGATCGACGGGCGACGAAAATTAACGGTTAGTGGAGTTGCATTGGGATTAGTGCGATGGATAGCACCTATAATACATGTAAGACAGGTTATCAACCGTTCATCTAAAGGACGCGTGGCGCGAGATCTAGTCGCGTCGACATTTTGGCATTCGGGAGTTTGAAGGGTGATGGTTTCTCGTCACTATACATCTCGAAGTCCCGAACCCCAAAACACTGAAAGCACCCAAAGTTAGGCCCACGGTCATCGCATTCGATCACAAGAGGCACAGACTTGGGAAAATGGTGCTGGCGTGTGCCATGTGATGGGAAAGGCTCTAAGACGTCGACATCATATCAGCCGTCCAATCTAGTTGGGACAGGTGGCAGCCAGACAACATTTCGAGAATCGACATTTCGAAGAGACAAGGGACCTCCCATCCACTACGGCAGAAATCATCGAAATGCGAAATACTGATAAGTGCCTTTGAAGCTAAGCCCCTGGTCCTAGCACTCGGTCACATCAAGCGAGCCTGGTAATGGAGGTAGCCCTCTTCTAACGTCAAAGGCCATCTCGATCGTTCCTCTGAAGAACATGCGGTGCATATCTGAGCCATGAGTGGGGCCCCCCTGCCTGTCATATCGCTTCCACGTCATTCCTTGCTCAGTTCAGCACCCTCTTATATCCTGCCACATCCACCCACATGGTCCCTCCTTGGCTCATCCTCCTCTCGCCTCCCTCTAGGTGTCTCTCCCCCTCAGTCATCTCCACCTCAGCACCTTCCACCATTCACATGTACCCCTGCACTCCACGTTGCCTCCACCTATGTCCTTTTCAGACCGCGTGGCATCCCTTAGCTAATGTCACAGTTCCTGCCACTGCCTACGCAGTGTTCATACCTTCACCCCCTCGTCGCATGCTTGTCCACATCCGCCACAGGGGTTCCCGCGTAGCAGTCCAACCGTTTAGCTGATCCAGGTGGCACCAGGAGGAGACCTCCACATCCCAGGAGGCAGAGTTGACTAAGACTGTTCTTGATCCCTAGATAGCAGTTATTGCAGTTGCTGGAGGTGGTTAAACATCATCTCCGCTATAAATGGAAAGTCCAACAGAGAACCAAAATCATGTTGATTCACCTACAGGACAGTCGGGGGTCCAATTGCGTCTGCCAGAAGCGCACGATCATCCGGAGTCTGCATGTGTAGACTGTCAGAAGCCATGCAAATGTAATAGTTTTATTGTTGTTTCTTGCTTTCGCTGCTGGGGTTTTGTGGGAGTATATGAAAGCGTTTTTGCCATTTTTTGTAATCCATCAGTGGTAGAGCAAAGCTCCTGATTATAAGTTTTAATACACTCTAGTTCTCTGGTTATGTATTTGTATGTGAGATTTCTTGTTTTATGACAGATAGTTTTTCTTATTCCATATAATTTCATCTCTTACCGAGACAGTTCACTATTGGCTGACTCATGTGAATGTATGTGACTGTGTTAAGGTAAAAGATTCATTTTAGCACCGTTACAATCTCCAATAATGCCTCCATTTGAGCGTAAGAAGTCCCTATGTTCAAGTTTTTCTTCCACATACTGTTAGAAGCTCGATGCCTATAGCAGCCCTCAACTTTTCCTCATAGAATTCTTCCCCCTACTCACCCTTACTACAACTCACTATCTGAAGTTTTACTTAGACCTCACCTACCTGTGCATGTCCAGCCTAGTTTTGGAATTAGAATGATATCATTTTGAGTTTTCTTCCAGTTGATCACCCTCTACAAACAAATCGTGACATAAAACTGATGGACGTTGGGCTCTTCTCCTACTGCAATCCAAGAGTTACTTCTGACGCTAACAGAACATCCAATCAAGGCTCATAGAAACTAGAACAAAACAAGACAGTACACTATTCTTTCCTTATAGTTCAATTATCAAATATAAAATGGATCTAGAACATACCTTTTAAATATCGAAGATCCGACTTTTCCAATGCAATCCAAGCTTCGTCATGAGGATTATGGATAAATATATACAAATAAACACAAGCCAACGAAGACAAGAATAAGATATTCTATTCGATATAAAACTATGCACATGATCAAGGAATCATACAATATGGACAAATAACATTCATATAGGAAAGAAAAGTTTATCTGTATTAAATAATGTGAAACAAACATACGACCAAATGCCTTGATGTTGTCAGGCTTCTTCCAATAGTTCTTTGCTTCCCACACACTTCTTGCTCCAAGGATTCTGAGACCATGGATCTGATAGCTACTCACAATCTATCTTGAAAAAGCAAAGTCCAAAGCCACTCTAATCAAGCCAAATTCCCAATCTATAAAACTCAAGCTCAAGCCAATCTAACTTTCTCCATGAGATCTCCTCTCATTTTATAAGCTGAAGAGGATAAGGTCAGGAGGTTAGGATGATCCCACTAAATCAAGAAAGAGAGTAATATCTAAACCGTTCGGAGGCTACCTCACCATAGAAGCTTCTCATTCTAGAAGCATCGAGAAGACGCTC
>ML787156.1:96335-121954 GCA_009831015.1 Picea engelmannii
ATTCAATGTAAGGTGGACTAGGTCCACTATATTATTAAATAAGGCCCACTATGGTAGTTAGATATAATAAATGTAAGAGGACTTCTTAGAAGGTTCTACTTCTAGAAGATCTCTCCTTTATAATGTTCTTAGGTGAGGGTAGCACTATATAAAGGGGTTCAAGCAATGTAATGGGACAGGAAGAGAATTAGTGTATTTGGAGCGGTAGCTCAATAGGAGGATGCCCCCTCGAAGAGGCAAGTGAACAGGAGAGGATCCCTTCCATAATAGGATCCATTGTATGGTGTTGCCCTACCTCAAGGGTTTGATATAATAAAGTGGTGTTTTTCAATATTGTTCTTCTATATATATTGTGATGCTTTTGTATTCAGTATTTGGTTCTTAACACACTATGTATAGAGTAGCCTACATAAATCCTCTTTAATAGGGTTTTTACAAAGGAAAATACAACTTGTTCTCTTAGTAAAATTTCTTCTCCCTTCTTTCTTTAGGAATTTGGTCCACTGTCCCCTCTGAAGGCAACATATAGATTTACATCATTAACGGTCATAAGGATGATGAAAATAATGTCTAACAACCCTTTCAACCCCAATGGATCAACACAGATTTCCATCTGCTAACACATGCGAGGATCTCTTCTTCAAGTGGTAAGAATACGAGAAGATTCATCCACTCCAGTAGAACCACAAGATGATTTCTAGAGAACAAAGAGATCAAACGCCATGTGGAAATATTTTATTTTACTTAACAAAAATTGTAGCAACTATTATTAGTTAGTGATTATTTATAAATAGAGGGATTTACCTTTTAGTAAAGGTCGATGGTTTTGGGAAAGGGACCCTCTTTTTGAGAATTGTAAAGAACTATTTCTGAGAAACCTTAATTGGGAAGTTTTGTTTAGAACCAAAGGCCAAAAAAAAAAAATCATCAAAGGCATTATATTATTGGATTGAGGAGGAATTACTTCCAACTTTTATTTCAGTAGTTGATGTTGTAATGAGTAAGATTTTTTGAATCTATTGATAAGCTATCTATTTAAATATTTAGAAGTTCTTTTGTTGTTAATGATGAAAATCAAATCATTGTGGTATTGTATGATTGATGGTAGAGTTAAGGAAACTATTTTTCTTTCACTCATCTTATTACATGCGTATTTTCTTTTAATAATGGTATCTCAGTCACTGTTGAAATACCAACAAGTTAATGTATTATTACTAGACTTGGAATAGGTGTGAATATCATTGTCTACATGCATGAGCAATAGGGTTATCCCATGCTCAGTCTTTTTTAGTAGTTAAGAATCCCTTATATCAGTTGGTTTATACCAGAACACCTCATTTTATTAGACTCATCTATTAAAGAAAAGAGAAAAAGAGAACATTTAATTTGAAGGAGGAACTTTAATAGAAAGATATCCAGTCAATCACTAAGTAAATCCCATCGATAAATTAGCTAGATCGAAAGCTCTGGAGAACCATTCTACCCGTCAAACACTATAGATTCTAATTGGGCCTCTAAGGTAGGTTTGGTTCCTACTGTTGAGTTTAAGGGATGCCAGACCCCTCAACAGACATATTTGGGGCTCTCGAGCAATCATCAATTCAGATCTGGGGAAATCCTTCCAATCCATCTCGCGATATACCTAGAAGATTAGTTTGAGACACACATCAGCCGATTCCAATGATGGAATCACTAGGGCACAATTTTCCAGTAGAAGAGGGGGTGCATTTCCCCCAGGGGGATCCATTCGGGGACCAGATACTCAAATTGAGGTTCGAACAGTCACCTAGACTGTGAGGCAAAGCAAGGCACATTTTTTGGGATAGTTTATAAACATTTCCAAGAGGTATAGCCACCAGGGAAAACTTTCCAGACTTCCAGCAATTGTTGTACAAGTTGTCATATCCGCATAAGTTCTTCATCTCATCCATTTCATTCCACATCATTCTTCTGGTATCATGTATTATTTTTTTAGTTGTTGTTGTATTCTAGTTAAGATCCTTTTGTCATTGATCTAGCCGAGTGATTTATTTTATTCATCCACATTCAACATTTGTAATCCACATAGATATCATAATATAAGATTTGCAGTATTTTGTCGCCATTATTATTTGTATGCTCATTTATATGTTGTAAACAATCAATCCTACACATACATTAGCAGATTTTCCTAGAATAGCCAAGTCAGGAACATTATAGTGGTATCAAAGATGGTTTTCCTTCCAACCTAATGGGAAAATCAGAGAGGAAAGTTCATATCAGATAAGGAGGTCGATACATCATTAAAAACTAGTGGATTGATAGGAGAACAGATGGAGCCTACACCCATTAGATGCAGGGATATTTTCTACAGTTTCAAAATTCCTTGGAAGACAGATCACATATGTAGAGGTAAAGGGAAGGTGCACATTGTTGAGGTGCACTATGTCAATGAGGATGAGGATATGCATGTGAATGCAACCATAGATTCATATTTAAAGAAATTTGATGAGGCTAGTGGCTCTTGCGCATCTGAGGGACAATTGGATGGAAATTATGATAGGGCATGTCCTTCATCTTTGCCATCAGGAAATGTTGAGGATTCAACACTTCAACATAGTGGTCACACTTGTGAGGATTCATATGTGTTGGTAGTTAAACATGATTAGATTAGGAGGTTGGATGACCTACCTGTGGGTGTATAGATGGATTACAAGAAGTCATGTATGGAGGATGATGAAATTCCTATGATGAGAGATCCACATTTTTCATCTTCTCAATCACCTATGCTAGCCATGACATATGAGGATATCAGTGGAATTACCGATATGGTAGAGGAGCCTTGTGTGGGGATTGTACACAAGGGACATATGGATCTACAAACTCAAGAGGAGAGGTATGTCTTGGATTTAGTTAACCTTACAAATACCTATCAGTATGAGGAGAGTGAGTCGCCACTCTTGGATATTCCATTGATGGATCAGGTTGTGGAGACCGACAACTTGTTGGGACACTTATTCCCAGGATTGATCTACAATAATGAGTAGCATACAGGAGGAATCAATAGCACAATGGACAATGAGTAGTTCAACACCTTATCTTTTGAGGAGTGTGTTGTTGAGTATTCCCTTATTGACTCTAGCAGTGAGAGGCATGAGGTCTCACCTCAACAAGGTTGTGATTGGGAGTCACAACACTTGACAAGACAGTTGAGATTTAGTGAGGATATGATCATGGAATCCACTAGATGCATTGATGATACACACACATTAGTTGTGGGTTATTGTTGGAGAGCCTCGATGGCACATGATAGTTTAGATAGGGGACTTTCCATTGATGACTTCCATACACTCATGGAGAGAGTTATTATGATGAGGTTCGACTACTAGCAATTATTGATGTATAGAGATTACCTATTGGAGGCTGGTGAGATGTATCATAGGGAACAGAGGGAGTAGGAGGTTGAGGTGGACCAACTCACTCATGAGTTGGTGAGCATAAGAGGATTCTTGGAAGGCACCTAGGAAACCCTTCAATAATTAGAGGGCATATTAGAGGAGCTCTTTAAGGAGACTAGTCAAAGATCCACTATATCTATCTCAACCGAGAGTCATATGTATCCTTGAGTTACATTGTTAGAGTATATTGGTGGTTTGGCAGAGGAGCATGAGGAGATGTACTTAGTAGAGCAGGGAGATTCCTCTCCCTTGTAGCAGTATACAAATCTGGGAGATCACCTTCACCATAACAACCATTGTGTGAGGGGTGATGGATGGAGATTGATTGACCTACAGTTGGTGGAGATACCTATTGTTGTACCCGATGGTTGGTGTTCAGTGATGAGTACAAGAGATTATTTACCATGGGTGATGGTGGATGACCTTTTGGTCAAGTCCTTGGGATTGACCAAAGAATATGATACTCTACAGTCCTACAGTTGGTTGCAGATATTTATGATATCCTTTCACAATAATTTCATCATTAGCAACAACACAAAGGGAGCTAGATAGTGGTAGGGGACATGGAGATTTGGTAGGCTGAGACCACCTGACATGAGTGTCTTGATTGCATACAACAGGATAGGGGTGGATCATCAGTGGTAGATAGTTGAGGTCCTGGGCGTGATGGAGAGTATAATAGGCCATGGGATAGAGGATATATTAGAGGTTGCTACATATTCAGACTCTCATTGGGATGACAGTGGAGGGATTTCGATAGTTACCAGTAGGGCACATCAACTGATAGTGGGGATTGGAAGTGATGAACTTCCAAATTTGACATGGGATCCGAGAGTCCATTGGCTCAATAGTTTGTTTCATATTATGAGGATATAGTATGGCTACTTTGAGAAGAAAGTCATGATCAGATTAGAGAGGCGCATCTCAGGAGAGAGGCGCATCTCAGGAGAGGTAGCTCAATGGATTCCAGGAGGAATGCACCAGTGGTTGATTTCAGTGTTGAGAGACACATCGTAGTCACTGGGGAGGTCACACAGATCTTCCATCAATATTCAACAACATTTTCGCAGGTTGCAGTAGCAAGGGCGCACTCCTCCAAGGTGAGGGTGCAACTTCTGAGGAGGTTTATTGGATCGACCTGTCCCTTTTAGGGAAATTTCATAGATTCCCCTCCAACCCAGTTGAGAGGAAGGAAAGGAACATATTTTTATTGGTTCCTTATCAAAATTCTGATGGAGGAATCATCTGGGGAAAACTTTACAGACATTGGGAGTGTGGCACTTGGGGAGGACACATTCAGGGCTCCCAAGAAATCATCAGTTTAGATCCAGGGAAATCATTTTGACCCATTTCACAGTAGACCTAGGTGATCAGTTTGAGACATACATCAATTGATTCAGACAATGGAATCACTAGGGTGCATTTTTCCAGTAGCAGAGTGGGTGCATTTCCCCTAGGGGGATCCATCTGGGGACCAAATACACCAGTTGAGATCCGGAAAGTCACCAGGACTATGAGACAGAGAAGGGCGCATTATTTGGGACAGTTTCCAGGAATTTTTGAGAGGTATAGCCACCAGGGAAAACTTTCTAGACTTGCAACAATTGTCGTACAAGTTGTCATATCCACAAAAATTATTCATATCATCCATTGCATTCCACAACATTCTTATTGCATCAAGTATTATTGTTTTAGTTGCTATTTTATTTTGGTTAATATCCTTTTGTCATTGATCTAGCCAAGTGATTTATTTTATTCAGCTGCATTTGACATTTCTACTCCACAAAGATATCATAATATAATATTCGCAGTATTTGTTTCCATTATTATTTGTATTCTCCTTTATATGTTGTAAACAATTAATCCTACACATACATTAGTATATCTTCCTAGACTAGCCAAGTTAGGAACATTATAGTGGTATCAAAGCTAGTTTTCTTGCCAGCCTAATGGGAAAATCAG
This sequence comes from Picea engelmannii, assembly GCA_009831015.1. Lineage (NCBI taxonomy): Eukaryota > Viridiplantae > Streptophyta > Pinopsida > Pinales > Pinaceae > Picea > Picea engelmannii. The sequence goes on from ML787156.1 coordinate 101,735, forward strand.
AGAGGAAAGTTCATATTAGATAAGGAGGTATATACATCATTACCGACCAGTGGATTGATAGGAGCATAGATGGATCCTACACCCATTATATGCACTGAGCTTTGCTACAGTTGCAAAATTCCTTGGAAGCCAGATCACAGATGAAAAGGTAAAGGGAAGGTGCACATTGTTGAGGTGCACTATGACAGTGAGGATGAGGAGATGCATGTGAATGCAACCATAGATTCCATTATTATTTGTATGCTCATTTATATGTTGTAAACAATTAATCCCACACATACATTAGCAGAGTTTCCTAGACAAGCCAAGTCAGGAACATTACATTTCCTAGATGTTTTCTTCTTTGAATGACTTTTTTTCTTCCTTTCTTTCCTCAGCTCAGTTAAACTACTGAATAATTTTTCCTCAATATATACTTCTCCTTCTTCATTGTTTTTCTTATTTTTTGTAGCCACAAAGAGTACTCTCTCTAATTCACTATCTCTTTCATCATTTTCATCAGATGAAGAACTGTCTTCTCTTGAGTAGAAAATTTTCAAGAAGATTTTTCTTTTATCTTTCATGTTTCACTTTTGATATTTATTTACTTTCCTGGGATCTTCTTCCTCATCACTATATGTCTTCTTAGCATAAGGAAACTTATTTGCAAAATGACCAATTTTACCACAATTAAAACATTTCAATGGAAGCATAACTTTGTATTTTCTGGTTCCTCTTTTCAACTTTCTGACAAAGTTTTCCATTTATTCATCTTCTTTCGAATCATCACTACAATTGTAATCTGACTTGGACTTTGGATTTTGTTTGTCTTTCTTATTTGTCTTATTGGATGCCTTGAATACTTCTTCCTTCATGGATGGATTTTACTGTTTTGTCCTCATTTCATAAGTTGTAAATATTCCATGTAGCTCATCCATGCTTATCGTACCAAGGTATACTCTTTCTTCTAGGGATGAAATATTCAGATCAAATCTGATTGGTAGAGAACTTAATACTTTCATAACGATGACCTATTCCTGCATCTTGTCTCCCAAACCTTTAATATTGTTTACTATTTCCTTTACTCGTAGAAATTAAGCTACTATGTTTTCATCTTCATTCATATTCAATTGTTCTAACTTTGCTTTAAAGGTTTGAAGTTTAGCTTCCTTGACTTTGTCATCACCTTCATAGATATTCTTTAGTTTGTCCCATATTTCTTTTTCGGATTCACAATGCATAACCTTGGTGTATATTGATTTAGTCAAACTATTTAAGAGAGCATTTTTTTCTCTTGCATTATCATATTCAAGTTTCTTTCCATATTTATCCGTCGGGGGAGTGGTTGGTGCTTTGTATCCATTTACTACTTCTCACCAAACATCAAATACTTGTTCCTGCTCATGTGTTTTCATTATTTTGTTATAGAAAGATTAATCCTTGCCATCAAACTATGGTATCCCAATGTTAGAGTAATCCATGATCTCCTTCCAGTGGTAAAATTGTTTCCTTGAAGGAACCTCGGTCTGATACCAATTGTTGGATCATTGAGAGGGGGGGTGAATCAGTAATGAGCAATTATAACACTTTTAACCACAATATATATTATTTATCTTTACCAACAATATTCAATAGTTTATCATCAATGTATCATATATGAATGCCTCCAATCTTATATATCATAAGCATGTAAACATAAGCAACATCACATTGAGAACACAGTACACCAGTATTTATGTGGAAACCCAAATGGGAGAAAACCACATAATGTTTTCTTATATATACCAAGAATTCATTCATAGGAAGCACCAACTTCCAAATTATCCAGCTGCAACTAGAAGGAGCCTCCAACCCCCAATTTTCACACTACAACTTGAAGGAATATACAACTCCTTGAATTCTATAGCTCCAAATAAAAGCAGGCTACAACCCCATCAGTTCTCTGGCTCCAACCAGAAGGTGGATACAACCACCTAGTTCTCAAGCTCCAAACTGAAGGAAGCTCCAACTCCCTGATTCTTCAGTTCTAACTGGAAATAGGATACAACCATCTTTCCTTTCCACGTCATGTCACCCTGAAATATAAGTGTACACTAACTATCATGGACTTTTCCACTATCACTGCCACAAACTATGTCACTGTCACGTCCACTGTCACTACCACTGTCATTGTCGTTTCCACTGTCAATAACTTGTAACCTGTCAACTTGTCACTGTATCCAATCTATCACTGTCAACTGATCACTATCACAAAAACCTACTCAAATAATCATTTTCTTATACACGAAACCAAATCCACTCTCATCCACATTCAACTCATGCCAATATCACCAAGAGCGTATCTCAAACCATATGCTCAAAATCACCAACACGTGCCTCTACCAAGCATGTACCAACATCACCACATACCATCACAAGATATTTGTCTCAAACAAGTACCAACCTATACCATGCATCAACCTGTACCATCAACCATGTACCACAACAACTCCATCAACCATGTACCAAACCTATGTACATCAACCATGTACCAAACCTATGTACATCAACCATGTACATGCAAATCAATCTGTACCAACCATGTACCAACCATGCACATCAACCATGTACATCAACACCTATACCATACCATATACCATACCATGTACCACAAACCATATGCCAAGAAATTTATCTCAACCATATACCATATCAAGCATCAATCATGTACCATACACCATACCAACAACCATATGCATATATGTACCATGTCATCAATGAAGCATCTCAAAGAACCAATGCATGTCCCTCACATACATCACCATACAAAATAAACATCCCTCAACGATGTACAAGCAACTCAAATATATGAACTATAATAACCATGTCATATGTTTTACTAGTCATAAGAGTGATCCTCACTCAGCCAACGAAACAACATATACCATATCCAAGTACAAGAAAAACCATACCAAGAATGCCTCAAGAATTTACCACATCATAACAAAAAATAACCATAAAAAAAACATATAATCATACCAAAACTTTTGTAGCTGACCTAAGTCGGTAGAATGTTGACCTGTGAACTTAATTTCAAACTCTAGGGACTTGGTACCAAAATCTATTCAAATTTTCATGATTTGTTCATATGTACATGAATTTCCCTTCTACATCCTGCATATATACTCTCTTTCCTCCACTACATCCCGCATACATACACTCCCTTATAGGTATGTAACTCACGTATACCTCATAAACTAGGCTTTTTATGAAACTCCAAGATTTTCACCATCGACCCTTCTTTGCTACCTTAGAAAATGACGCTACAACCTTAGCAAAAGATCACTAGATCACAAGAAAGATAAGAAATGAATAATTGTGTGAGTGTACTTGTGAATGACTCCTTGAGGTGCTTATATACTTTTTTTTGGTAATTTCTCTCAATTTAGGGCTTCTAGGTTTTTCTTGATATATGAACTTTACCCCTTTGACCAAGGCTTATAACAAACTAGGGGCTTCTTGTCCACTCTTTGGGGCTTCCAAATTTACAAGGCCATATCTCCCTGACTTTGAGGAACCATGTGGCATTCCATATATCACCAAAAATGACATGATAAGTAATATCCATCTATGAGAGTCTTTCCTACATTTATAGTGTCCTTTCTATCCATAATCCTTAATCAACTTCAGGTCCCATAACCACACCATCGGGGCTACATGTAGACTACATCAAATGTAACCAACTAACTCACCATGAATCTTGATCATACACATGCCAATTAAATTTCCAACATCTTTGGATCTCTCAACGGGTTGACATCAATCTCTAAAGGTTGATATCAATCTCCAAGATCACTCTGCAAGGGTTTACATCAATGAAAACCAACTGTCCAAACCAATTGTCTAATAGATTCACCCAAGTAAATACCTTTGTTCCAACAAAATTCTTTAATTCAATGTTGGGACAATCGAATGTAGGAATGCCACTGTAGTTAAATCCACTATTATATTTAAATCCACTAGAAAATATCTTATTATCAAGAGTTTGTTCAACTGGAATACAACCTTTATTTCCTGAGTTCCTTGCATTTTAATATTTTATTTAGAGAGTCTCTCATTTGAAGCATGAATGATCATGGAAGACATGGAACTTTGCAATTCCTTCATGGATTTTTTTTTTTACTCTTTAAGGCCATTCTTATTTTCATCCATATTCTTGTAAATTTCTTGAAATTGTATATGTGGGTTTACAAAGTCCTCCCTTGTTCTAACACTCAAATCATTAAGTTGTTCCTCCAATTTGGATAACCTGTTTTGTAGGTCGTCATTTTCTTCTTGAGTTGTATATGAGACCTCTAGAGATTTAATTGATGTTAACATAATTTTTGGACCCATGTAGAATAAAAATAGTAATACTCCTCTTTTTCCTTTTTATCACAAATTTTCAATCACCAAAAACAAATCTTCCAATAAAACATTATGCCAATTGTAAGTTATGTACCTTTCAAACCCTTAATTTGGAGTTTGTCCTCTTAGCCGACCTTCCTTATGATGTATTTCTGCAGTTTTGTCCCTTCCGAGTATGAAATTTTGTCCCTTAGTACTTTGATATGTCCTCTCTACAATTCCATAGGTCTGACCAAAATTGGATGTGCCAATTGAAAGTTATGGAAACTTTCCCAAACCTTGTTGATTTTTGGCCTTTCCATGAGCGAAAAATTGTACAGAATGCCACACGCACAAGATTTAACATGAAATTTGGAAACTTGTACCATAAATACCAAATAATATCCTATTTCCAATGAAACTTGTCTCACTTAATTTGGGCACTCGATGAAGAAGATATGATGATTTCACCTAGAACACTTGTTTGAGACTAGTTAATAGGATTAGTCATAAGCCCTATCTTCCACAATGTGTATCACCGAAAGTATAATGACTTGGAAGCTGAAATTTTTACCACAGATACCTTGATTTGTCCTTTAAATAACCTCCAAGTTTCTCTTTCTGAATCATCCTATAAAAAACTTTATAGTGAAAATTATGAGATGACTTTCTTGGAGAAGAAAAACCCTAGGATCAATGCTTTGATACCAAATGTTATGATCCAACGCCTTAAAAAATGATAAAAATTAAATGATTACAATCCACTTCGATTTGTGGGTTTGTTTTGGGGCTTCACACCTACATAGAAATCCTATTTGATGTTGAATTGTGGAGGGTGTTTTGACACACCCCTTGAATTTTGGTGTGTAGGGAGGATACATATGGTTTGAGTGTCATGACTATGGCCATTTTTATTTTGGGAGGATACGGGGATTCGTGTTTTTTTGGGGGGGATTCACACCCATATATAAATCCTATTTTGATGTTGAAATGTGGAGGGAATTTTGACATACCCCTTGGACTTGTATATAAAGGAGAGATGCCATTGTGACATTATATATTGTGTGATAGTGTGGAGACATGATGGAGCCATCATAAGTGAGTCTGCACTTGCACTAGGAGGATTGGTGATCTCAACAAAGTGTAAGTTTTCAAGGTGGCAAAGTTTGATGGTCATTTTTCTTTTGGGAGGATACGGGGATTCGTGGGTTTGTTTTGGGGCTTCACACCCACATAGAAATCCTATTTTGATGTTGAATTGTGGAGGGTATTTTGACACACCCCTTTGACTTGTATATAAAGGAGAAATGTCATTGTGACATTAGATATTGTGTGATAGTGTGGAGACATGATGGAGCTAGCATAAGTGAGTCTTCACTTTCTCTAGGAGGATTGGTGATCTCAACAAAGTGGAAGTTTGCAAGGTGGAGAATATGGCCCAAGGAAGAGGAGTGAAGAATATCACACATGTTGAGCAAGTGTTTTGCATGTACGCGAGTTACAGTGGGAACAGTCACATATGTAAATGGGTTAAAGGAAGTAAAGTCACATACACTAATTTTTGGGTAGGTATAGATACATACAAGCTTAAAAGTGACATCAATAGGCCGTATAGGTGGATCTACAACAGATTCATGTGTAGAGGAGCTTCCCAGATATTGTTGAGGTTTGGTTTCTTAATTGTCCTCGGATTCTTAGATTTGATGTATTGGAGAACAAGGTTGTTCTTAGATTTGTTGCATTGGAGAACAAGATCTTTCTTAGTTTTGTATATTGGAGAAAAATATTTTTCTCAATATTGGTGATATTGTGTTGGTTTAGAGGACTAGTTTTGTCCTCAGTTTTGGTGACATTGGGAAGACTAGTCTTGTCCTTAGGATTGAATAAAGTTACAAAGAAGAATTCTTTTGTCCCATGGTATTGATGATTCATGTATGATATTATTTTATGTTCCATTGTGCTAAAATAAGTTAGGAATCTTATTTTGTTTATATTTACAGTACAATTGGGTTATTATGTATAAATGTGGAAACAATATACTAGACCCAAAGTGTAGTAAAATCTAACATGGGTTTAGAGATTGGGATCTGAAGAGAAGGGGATTATCCTTGAGACAAATGTTTGATTAAAAAATGGAGGAGTCTTTTTATTGTTCTCATTCTTGTTCTGGGAAGGTCACATGTGATAGATCTGAGAGGGAGTTATAGTGATGGTTATAGGTGGAAACATGATATATGCTCTCTAGTGGAGGCATGCAGCAGACCGACTATACAAGGATTTTTGGGCTATCACAACTCCATGGTGTGGTAGGTTGCGAATTTTGGTGGGTTGGAAAAGAGCCCAGATCACAATAGTATGTTGCATGGCAGATTGAAAACCCCGTGGATTAACTTCCGGTGACTTGTCATGGTGAGTTTTGATGGGTGCATACCAGGTGCTTTGGAATGAATGAGATAGCTTTGTGTTGATTCAAGTTTGATGATTTATAGTTATGGATGAAACCTAGGTTGATGATATAGAGTCTTTATTGGCCACAAGAGTTGCACATTGTATGAGGTATTTGACCTAGGAGAATGAGGGAACTACATAGATGAGTTGTGGAGGTCTAGAGTGGAATAGATTGAGTTACCATCTACATCTTGGGACTGTTCAAATGATGACAATGGATCAGTGGTAGAAAGTGCAGAAATGGAGAGTTTTTGGTGACTCGGATGATGGACTTGGGGAGAAGTTCACTGGATGGTCGCGACTTGGGAAAGCAGGATGCTTTCCTTGGAGTATTACATGGTTCTTATATAGTGAGAGCCACTAATACATGACATGGGAATGATATTTTTTTGTGATTTTCATAGTGTTTGACTCAAGTATGTATGAGGATCTTGGTAGGAGGACCAGGCATGTAGTCAAAGGATCTGGAGCAGTGATATTCCAATTGGAGTCAGGGGGTATGTTGTGAGTGGAAAATGTGCTATGGGTTCCAGGAGTGTGTTCTAAGCCTTAGGTATTGAGGAGTAGGACTATCCAGTTTTGTTCCAAGATGGAAAAGTGTTATTGGATGTTGAGTTGGTCTTCCCAGGTTTTTGGAACCTTTTGTATAGGGGATTTGTGCATGAGAGATGTTGTCAGGGTTTGAGAGGATATTGAGTGATTTTATCTAGGAGGAGACTTGTTTGGTGTGAAGGGAGGATACATATGGTTTGAATTTCATGACTATGGTCATTTTTCTTCACAACGTACACACCAGAGGGGAAGGGGAAGAAGGAAGCATGAATCAATAACAGATCTTAATGAGGTTGCAAATAGGTTCCTGAGGGATATATTGTTGGTCTCTACCCTTTTAGGAACAATCTCCAGTAGGGGGACATATTTGTTGGATAGTTGAGCATCTTTCCATATGACAGGTGTTGTTTATTCCTAGATGATCTAGCTTCAAATCAACAATGGTCTTAGAGTTAGAGATGGAAACCTATATAGGTTGAGGGGATAGCGTGTGTATGTTGTGACTAGAAGGAGTAGAGAGACAATTAGGATGAATGGGTAGCTCCACCAGTAGTGTCGACTCATAAGGAGTCAGGTTTCATAGGGAGTCATCCCTTAGGATCTAGTAGGGAGGATCATCCTCCCAGGACTATGCAAAGGGAAGTGGACAAGGAGAAGGTATCTTGAAAGGTTGAGTAAACTCAAAGGAATTTTGACGTCTTAGGGAGTCAAGAGGCTCAAAAGAAGAGTCATTCTCTCAGTGGGAGCGAACCTTAAGGTCAAGATGAGAGAAAGGCATCCAAAGGGTGTCGTGGATTGATATCGCTAGAGAAGATGTTCATGAGCAATAGGCTTCTAGGAGTAGGACGTCTTCTAGGATGATATCATTTCATATAGAAGGCTTTCCTCGTAGATAGAGGAGTTATCTAATTAGGTGGATTCGAGAGAAGTTATAGTAGAGGATCCAATGCAGGAGATGAAGCTACTTCTAGGTGATGATGGAGGATGGAATTCCCCCGTCGCTAAGAGGGAGTTTTGATGTTTTGATAGAATAAAAAGGCATTTCCATAGGTGATTGTGGAGTGTGTTGATAATACCTTCCTCTCTAAAAGAGAGTGTTTATTTTTGTAGCTTCTAGCATGTATTCTCACATGGCCCTAAGTATTGAGCATGTGGGAATCATTGCGGGAACCACATCACACTTTTTATTTGGTGAAAAACCCCTTGGATTGGGTTGGGGGATTCATGGGTTTGGTGATGGGATTCGTGGGCTTGTGTTTTGGATTCACACCCATAGAGAAATCATTGTTTATGTTGACTTGTGGAGGGGCTTTTGAGACACCCCTTGGAATTGTATATAAAGGAGATATGTCATTGTGACATTAGATATTATGTGATAATGTGGAGACATGATGGAGATAGCATAAGTGAGTCTGCACTTGTGCTAGGAGGGTTGGTGATCTCAGAAAAGGGGAAGTTTGCAAGGTGATGAATCTATCCCAAGGGATAGGATCAAAGAATATCGCACATGTGGAGCAATTTTTTCACATATATGAAGGTTACAGTGGGAACAATCGCATATGTATGTGGGTTGAAAGAAGCAAAGTTGTGTACACTATTTTTTGGACAAGTACAAATGCATACAATCTGATAGGTGTCATTAGCAAGCCATACAGGAGGATCTACAACAGATTCATGTGTATAGGAGCTTTCCAGATATTGTTGAGGTTTGGTTTTCTGATTTGTATTGTAAGGACAAGGTTGCCCACATATTCTGTTGGAGAAAAAGGTTGTTCTCAGATTTGGTGTATTAGAGAACAAGGTTGTTCTCAATTTTAAATATTAGATAACAATATTGTTTTCAATTTTCATGATATTTTATTGGTTGAGAGGACTACTTTTTTCCTTAATTTTGGTGACATTGGGAGGACAAGTTTTTTCCTCAAGATTGAATAAAGTTACAAAATTTTTTTATTTTGTCTCATGGTATTGATGATTCATATATGATCTTATTATATTTTCTTCTATTCTAAAATAAGTTAGGCACATTAGTGTTTTTATGTTTACAGTTCAATTGGGTTATTGAGTATAACTATGGAAGAATAGACCATACCTTAGCTACAGTAAAATATAACAATATATATATATATATATATATATATATATCAAGAAGACCTAGTATTAGGATCATCTTATTGTTAGGAGACAAAGGGGTGCAATTATTATGAAAGTGTGTAATGAAGGGTTCTAGCCGACCTATACATATAATAATATAAATGTAATAATTCATTATCTAGGTCTTAATAAAGGGTTTTATACATAACATGGGGTTTTTTCTAGGGATTAACATATACCAAGGAGATTAAGTCACTTGTTAGATGGGATCATGCATAAATTGATAAGCTAGGGTTCAAATTTTCCAAATAAATATTTTACCTTTTTGAGAAGGTCATAATGTTATAAAGTCATGTCCATGAGGTTGTAAGACTCAATGTCTAGTGATAGATCTAGGGCCCATAAAAAAAATTTCATTGCATAAGGTCCTACTTTGATTGGGAATGGTTTCCACCCAAAATGTTTTTATGGGTGAAACATTGAAGTAGCTCCATGAATGAAGGTTTGATAGGTAATTTCGATGAGCAAGACCCTGTTGGGAATGCACATTGGAAAGACATGATGATATTTTTGAAGGACATAAAACATATTGCAGGTTAGAATCTCTTCTATCCACTAGTTGACTATCATCTCTAATGCTTCAATTGAGGAAAAATTAAAATGGGGATAAGAGGTATCATGGAACTTATAATACATGACCTCCATGAAGTTATAACATATATAGAAATATTATTTTGCATACATGCCTTTCCGCAGCCATTGAAATTGAACATGCATGACCCCTTGTTCTCAATTCCATGATTCTTTCAAAGAAGTGAATTCACAAGTGGATCATATAGAATCCATTAGATAGGACACCATATAGAAATGAGGCATTTTATTACTTGTTTTTTCCTACTAGACCTATTGATACTATGGCATAAGCTACTAAATATCACATAATCCAATTGAAAACCATATCACCATTTAATATTATATGTATTATTTGCACTCTACTAAGCCAAAGGCTACCCACACTTTCCTTTCCATATTATCTATTGACCAATACAACCACATATTGGATGTTTGTGTGCAAATTAACAATATTATGGTTCCCACTACTTTTCCTTTTGAAGGATTTGGGAGAAATCGACTAAGATTGGAAAAATTCATGCATATCATTCTCTTTCTGTCCCCCTTTCATACATTTCTTGGCACTCTTCACGAAGGCATTTTTTAATGGCTAACTTTCACCAATTGGCTACTTTTGGGTACCTTTTTCAAAAAATAATTTTTCCAATTGGTATTATTTTGTTTAAAAGTTTTCATGTTTTTAATATAAATTATTCTAACATTGATAATATTAACCAAAATTTACAAGGATTAATAGTAAATTGTGTGATTTTTATTTAATATTTACCTACATTGTCTACATATAAGATTGTTTCAAACAAAAATATTCACCTAGTATAGGTTACTATATTTAGAGATAATATTTCATTTATTAAAGTGTTCCTCTATCTTCACTCTTGGCTAACTAAGTTTATATTATATTTGAACATATCTGGTGTAAAATTTTCCACACTTGATGCATTTACTTTTTAGATCAACTGAATTGATGAATGTTGTAACAATGTCATCACACAGAAACGTAATTTCAAGAGTTGTAACACTGTGAATATTTGAACACTTAACATTCTCATACTTCCAATCTTGTGATTTAATTGTTAGCATGGACATGCCTACATAATTTGTAATATCCCAAGACCGAGCCCCAGTTGTAATTGTAAATGTAACATGTTTCATAGGCTGGTGGTCCAAGTGATTATAAGCTAGGAGGCTTATGTGATGATTAGGCCGGAGAGCCTAGATGCTAAAGGCCAATGAGCCTATTTTTGTATATGTAAATACTCATATCATTAATATAATACATCGTTGCATGTAGAACAACCACGATAAAAGAGAATGTGGGACTAAGCTCCACTAGCTAGGGAAAGGGATGGGGCTAAGAGGCTAGGAAAAAGTGATAAGCTAGAGGGATTATCTCTAAGGGAATAATATTATATTATTACTTCCTAAAACCTAAGGTTGGACATAACCTATATTATCTTAAGTCCCTGTGGGAAGGGAACGAATGATAAGTGGAGATCATGCATCTTCATGAAGACAAGTGTTTGATTTGGGACATGTAATTTTATGTGGGAAAGTCAATTTGTCTTGGGGGGTTCTCTTCCATTCTTGCTAGGCTTCCCATGCACTAATGCACTGAGACATGACCTCCATTATCAACCTTTGAAACCCACATGCATATATCAAGCCATATCCTGTATTTTCCTGTGATGAATAGAACCGTAGTCCTGATGGATAGCACAACACACAAGTATCTACCTGAGCCTGTGCTAAACTTGTCAGTTATGAGAAGTGCCTATTCCAAACCCAAAGGAGATTCTTGCTACCATCCCCTATGAATTAGATGATCATTGAAGATGTTTTCACCTAATCCTGCTGCTAGTTACCTAGAAGCGGGAGTGAAGAGGCGAGTTTTCAGGCCCGTGGAATGAAGAGGTAGGTTTCTAGGCATGTGAGAAACTCTTTGTAGGTGAGATATTTTGCTGGAAAAGAAGAAGAAGGTTGTTAGGCTTATGAGAAAATCTTTCCAGGTGAGAGAGGTTGTTGGGGAAGTGATTTCTCCTAGAGGGAGCCCAACAACATCTATACTTTTATAATAATTCTTGTTCGGCATGTTGTAGAAGCCCTGGAAGGGAAGTGGGGCAGCCGAAGGACTGTTGAGTAGAGAAGGGGCACACTTCCTAGGGTGGGACAGGCATGTGGGGAATGAGAGGTTGTATGTTGTGTGTATAAGTTGGCTCCTGGGAGGGAATCCTTCATGATTGACTGTGTAGCATCCCATTGTCTCAGCCTAGCCTAGGAATCCCTTTACCTGGGTGGAGTTTAGTCCCAGTTCAGGGTTGGCCCACTACTGAGAGGGATGTGTCGTGTGGACTATGGCTGGGAGGTTCATGGAAGGTCTGCACATAGTTGGTGGCCTTATACAAAAAGATAAGTACCATTTATATGTTCATTTACATGTTTTTTATTCATGCATTTATCCTGTATATGATGCACGTATAGGATTTATTGTTATTTCTACATTTATCTATGTCTTACAGAATGTAATTGTCTATTAAGTTTTATTTGTATGATGTTCCGCAAGAGTCTCTAAGTGATGTATCCCAACAGGTCTATGGCTGGGTATGCTACATTTTGGTTATTAGAAGGTCAATAATAATAAGTGTGTTTTAGAGTAGCATGCCTCAGGCTTAGGAGGTTGAGGAACGTTACAATATGGTATCAGAGATTGAAAAAAGAAGAATTGTAGTAGCATGCCCCAACTTGGGTGGTTGGGGGATGTTACAATATGGTATCAAAGCATGAAAATGTTTGGTGGAATGACCTAACCTAGGTTGTTAGGGTTGCTACAAAATGGTATCAGATCCCATGGTTTCAACACTAGGCCTGGATGGGCCATGTAAGTGGAAATTGAAGCAGAAGTTTCAGAATGAATTGTTGTCGAAATGGACAAAATTCACGTATCAAACCCCATGGTTTCAACACTGAACCTGGATGGGCCATGTATGAGAAATTGAAGTAAAAATTCCACAGGGATTTGATGTACAAAGTGCCAGAGGGGCGTTGAGAGAGCTCTTGGTGGGTAATGGAAAGATCAAGAGAAGTGGTAGATAAATTATTGCAACAATCATGGTTGATAACCACAAGATTGAATCTGATCCATATGATCTATGTTATAGAAAGATTTGCCTCATGCTATGCAAACTTACACAGAGGGCCTTTTTCCATTTCCCTATGCAGACTTGAAGTCCCTTTTCACAAATCCTAGAGATAAAAACATTATTTTTCCACATATACGCGCCCTACTTATAGTACAACATGTGTATTCATAGGTTGCACCACTACATCCCATGTACATCGGGATTTGTGCCCAAAATTAAAAAATGGTGTTGGGTTTCCATGTCACGTTACGAGATCTATGATCCTTGGACTTCCATATACTGGAAACATTCTGAATCGACCCTCCAATTTCACTTGAAGGATACAAATGGGCCAAATCCGAGCTATGGAAAAAGAGGAGAAGAATTCAACTTTGAGAGAAAATTTACGCTAGAGAAATTATTCACTTCATATTGAGTCTGCATCCCTTTGTCCTTTTAAGTCTGAATACATTATTTAGCCCCCAAGATCTTCCCTACATGATTGAGAACCTCATTGTCTCTCTTATATGAGCTTGCCTTTGGTGGAGGATTGAAGTGGTGGAGGCCCAGCTGGAAGGGACTTGGTTTCTCAATTCTGAACCATGCCGAAAAGAAAGTTTGTAATTCATTCATTCTTGTTGATTAAATTTTAACAGAAATACTATTTTCTTGTCCAATTAATATCTTGCAAATATATGAATTGTTAGTCCATGGGCGTATTTTTTATGAATGCTGATGGATTATGCTTTTGAATGTGCTAACATTATATATTATCACCATATTCTTGTGTTTCTTGGTTGTTGAGGACAAGTTGCAGGTATATTGTTTTGAGTCAAGTGCTCAACGGTGGACTTCATCGAATGTCTGGATGAGGTAGGACTTTTATCTTTTCTTGCCATCATATTTGTTTATATAGGATACCTGATATTAGAGTTGATTTAAGTAATCATTTCCGTATTTTTTTCTTTACCCCTATCCATAGAGAGATTTTCCTCGTAACAGAATTGGCAACCATATTGGGGATAAAATCTTCTTTTTAGGGGGTTGGATTATTTTTCTCCTTAGATTTCTCTCGTTTATATTGAGTTTCTTGTCGTATGACTGCTTGACAACCTCTATCCATTCTGGGTCCTAGTTTATTAGCATTCTCCTTAGCTTGGATGTGTTTTGACACATATACGTGTGTTTTTTTCCTGACAGACGTGCACATACGCGTGTTTTCCTTCTGAAAGAAGCATATATACACGATTTTCCCTTGAATGGTCGTGTACATCACCCTTTCTTGTTTGGTTGCTAGGTTTGATGGTTGTTGTGTAAGTTTTGATGATTGTTAATTCTTCTTGGGTCTCTGTTATGACTGTTAAGTGTCTGTGGAATGAAAGGAAACCTTCCTTTGGTTTAATTTTTGGGTGGTGCCTATTATGAGGGAAAAACTCTCTATGGCCAAGGGTAAACCACAATAGATAGGTATGAATGCAGAAATCAACTCAATTCCAACATATTCTATATGAACTAATATTTTGGATAAGAAAGAGGTCTACCTCGATCCAACGTTTGATGATGTTCCATGGTTAAGAACTTCGACCCAAAGCTTTATGCCTGCAACAAGTTCTTAACAAATGAGCAGAGAAAGTATATAGTGATGACATAAAAGGGTTAGGACATTAGATATCATAATCCATCAATAAACATTACAAACATTCCCATGGATAATATTCATACATTTTCAATATATCAATGGGATGGGAAAGGAGTATTTCTATTAATAATTGATCAACAGAAGTGACAACATTACAGTCTTCCGTGTCGGCACAGTTCAAAACCAAGAAAGCAAGTTCCTTCCAACTTGGCCTCCACCAAAGGCAAGATCATAAGAGAGAGTCAATGAGGTTCTCTCAATAGTGGGGAAAGAGCTTGGGGGCTGGACACTGAGTTCAGACTTGAGGGACAAAGGGATGCAGACTTAATATGAAGTAATTTCTCAAGAGTAACTTTTCTCCCAAAGTTGAATGCTTTCTCTTTTTTTCCATAGCTCAAAATTGTGCTTTTATAGCCTTCAGAATGTAACTGAAGGGCCGAGTCGAAACGTTTCCAGTATGTGAAAGACTAAGGATCAGAGATATTTTGTCATGACATGGAAACCCAACCTCATTTTTGTATTTTCTAGCACAAATCCCGATGTACGTGGGTTGTAGTGGAGCATCCAATGTATACACATCTTACATAACTGATAGGGAGTGTATTTGTGGAAAAATGTATATTCTTTTCTTTGGATTCATCAAAAGGGATGACAATTCTGCATAGGGAAATGGAAAAAATCCCTCTGTGTAAGATAGCAATGGTGAGGAAAATCTTTCTATAACAGATGCCCCCTAATGTGTCAGATCAGAGGAGTATATGCGTTGGCCAAAATACATTATAAATAACACAGAAGTGGAGTGGTAGAGAACCAGCTGCATGAACTCAATTGCTTATTACATTATGTACTGACTTTGCATACATGGTTGCCAAGAATACAATGCAGATCCATGTGGAAAATATACCAAACAATTGTTCATGGCCATGAATAGGCAAATACAAATGCGGTTGCATGCCAAAAGATGTCATAGTCATGAGCAAGGCCTAGTGAAACCAATCTCAAAATCATTCTGAAGATATTTGTATACCATGGAGTACAAACTGATCTCCCATGATCACTGAAGTCAAATAGATGTTGGTCCCAAGAAAAGGAAACGAAAGCTCAGGAAAGCTGCAGCCACATAGTGATGTCTTCAAGTCTTCTACACAATCTGCCAAGGTCCAAGTCTACATCATGTGAAAAAATGAGTTGAGGTCGAACATGATGAGACATCGTTTGATTACCAGTCATTAAGGTATACCGTTAACAAACACGAGACATCCTACCAATAATAAAAGTAGGTATCAAGGCACCAAGTACATTTCTACAAGTGTGAATAAAGGAGTTGGTGTTGAACACTTGAGAAATCTATTGATCAGGAGACATTGATGTATTCCCATCTGTCGATGGCGAGAGAGCCTGCCACTAATGACTACAAGCCTCAAGGCACTCACGAAACTCTAGATCCCATATCCATCATAAATGAGTTGAAGTCGATGGAAAGAGACCTGCTAAAAGGAGAGTATTAAGCCATCTCTCATCAGTCAACACGAGGAACAAAGTAGGAGCTTCATGATTTGGTGGAGATCAGATGAAGAACATGGTCACGAACCAACGATCTTGTGCATCTTTTACATGTGCCAAATGAAAGAAGTACATGAAAAACACCCTCTGAATAGCGGCCAATCATGAAAAATGATGACAAAGGCAAGGAAACCACCAATAAGGATAATGGAAACCAATACATTGCATGAATCCCAAAGTGTGAATAGATGTCTTGTCGTCGAACACAAGGGAAACCACCCAGTTAATGACTAATGATGAAGTGTCGATTTCTGGGTTTAGGGTGACCTACCAATGATGAAAGTAGGGCCAGGGTGCATGATAAGACCATAGTATCATGTGATTATGAGACAAGCTGAGGGTATGGCTGAGATGCAAAGTCAATATTTCTGAGGATTGGCCGACACAGGTTGATAGACTTCCTTTGAACAAGAGCATGAGACATATGGTGGACTTTGGCAACATAGACTCAATGATGTGACTATTAGATGCAGGAGGCGTCAATAATGTTCTCTATAGGGACTAGAAGAGTAACCAGTTGGTAGAGAAAAAATTGTAACTAGATTAGCCTCCTAAGGCCATGCTAAGCCCAAAATTATGATGATACAAGGACTCAATAAATTTGTGCTATGTTCAAAGGCGACACGAATGCTACCAATTACAATATAGTACTCCCTTCCCACCCATCCTTTTTTTGTTTTTTGTAACAAATCAATGCTACGATATAGAGGAGGGAACGAGTGTCACAAGTAAGAAAAACTAGTTCCGGCAGTGGAACGTACCTATGCTCAATGCAGGGGAATGCATGCGAGAGATGGACACTCAGGGTGATGTTCCCTCCAGGGTAATAGGGTGTCAAATTGCGAAGGATATAAACACAGATCTACTTAGTTGAGGATGAAAAAAATGCTTAGGCAAGGGTTTATAATGCAAAGCGAGAACCGGCTAAAGGATCAATACTGCAAGAGAGGGCATGAGATGCAATCACAACTTATCGCCAAAAAATGTACTTTTTTATTTCTTTTAGTCTATTTGGTGTTAAAAAGGGGTAACTTGTGCCAAATAGACATCTTTTCAATTCCAATTTATGAGTGTGAAAAAGACAAGTTCACTCGACAATCTTTTCTATTTTTGATAATGAGTCGGAAAAGAGCTTAACTATGACTCGTGACCTTTCAAATCCAATTTTAAAGAGTGTGAAAGGGACAAATCAATCAACAATCTTTTTGGTTTTTTAGACGAGTTGAAAAAGAGATTAATTAAGACTCATTTTCCTGTCTTAATCAACATGTAAAGGGGGAAGCAAAGGCTCTCGTCTTGGTCTTCTGCACAAAGTTAGTATCTCACGGATAGTTGACAAAAGGTTGGGAAAACCCAAGGCTTTCCAAGTCGAGGAGGAGAAAGTGTGAATGGAGGATACAATGTCCATGATGGTTTGGATAATGTCTCTTAATGGAAAATACATAGGTGGGGGAATGGGATGACCCATTAGATCGTTCCAGTCAAAGGGAACTTCGTCATGACTTGGAGAAAGAACATTCTGGGAAAGAATAAATCTCTCTCGTTCAAAAGGGTGAGGGTTTTAAATGTTGATGACATGACTGCAAGGTGCATCATTCTCTTCAAGGAGATTAGGTTTGACCAAATATTGCACTGGTCTGGCCACTTCTTCAATTATAGGTTGAAGAGGATGCATAGTAACAACAGAAAGAGACGCTTCCCACTCGACAAAGGGGGTTGGATCAAGAGAAGATTACACCGATGGAACCATCAAGACAATCAAAGGAGAAGTGGTGTGAGGAGAAACCATGGAGGTCATAGAATCTGAAAGGCTCTTGGGTGAGCCCCATGCTTCTGGTATCTCGGTAGTAACCGGGCACAAATGAGTAAGGTGACTTCCTTTGCAAGTCCTACAAAGGAATTTAGGTTTACGTCTGAGACGTATAGGATTCTCAATGTAACTACCAGGGGAAAAAGAATCGTCTCTTGTATGATGAATAGAGGTGGGAGACATGACACGGCTATGATTTCAGGTAAAAATAATGGTACCCCCAACATAATTGGTAGAGGTTGGGGGCAAGTTGTCGACATAGTTTGTAGAAAAAGTTGACCCATCTCTGACATGACTAGAAGAGGTTGGTGATGGAGCACTAGTATGACTGACAATGATTGGGCTGGCGATATATTGTGGCATTTGATTCCAAGGTCCAAGGAAAGATTGATTCTAAAAAATTGCAAGCCAGGCAGGATCTTGGTGTACCCCCTGCCCCGGCCCAGAAAAGTGTTGGTTCACACCAAAATGGTCCGAAGAGGTTTGGACAGGCATCGTCACTGAGGTCTATGAAGAGACTGGGGTAGGATAAGGATTATTCAAGTGAGGATATATGTTTCCCCCTTGTGAAGGGGTCCCATAAAAAGGGTATCCCGAATCATAAAATTGATTCTCCCCATATGAAATACCTGGGGGTACTTGAGGACCTGTCATGGAAAAAGTGTTCGAAGGAACTGTCATGGTAGATGAAAGATACATGGGAGGGGTGTAATAATTGGGATAAACACCCATCTGATTACTGGCTCCTGAAGGAGAATAGCTAGAGTTGGATCCATAAAGTGGAAGTCTCCAACCTCCCATGGGAGCATGAATCATATCAAATGACGAAGTAGGCATCAGAGCCATGGTGCCCCCAGATCCAAGGTTAGTATTTATAGGGGCCCTTGTGGGATTAACAACTAGTCGCTTAGATCCCCCCGGAGAGGTAATCCTCCATAAAGGCTGTGTGTTGTCTGACCCCTATCTGACCCAGGGTACAAACAGAATAACCCCTGCAAGTAACCTATGAGATACTTAAGTCAAGCAACTAATAAACCATTGTATAACCGTTGCACAGACAAGCAGTTGTAAGTCTAGATCACTGTATGGGAAGGGTAGAAAATACCAAAACCTTGAAATCACTACCTCTCACAAAGGTATGTGTACTAGAAAGATCCCCAAATACAAATAAATCCATAGAAATATCTTTGATGCTAGGTGAGTATCCAGGGGTTATCCCTTCAACTAACTTCACACAACCTTGTGATTAAATCGGGTGTGAGTGTAGCCTCCTGATATTACCAATTATACAATGGTCTTCTCAACTCCATGTCTTAGACACATATGTTGATTTAATTGCCTTGGAGAAGTTTACTCACAAAATCCTATTCCAAGGCACTAAATCCTAGACCAGTTTGTGCACCCTAGAAAATAAAATCTTGACTAATCAATTTTAGTTTAAAGCATAAATTTTATTGGTCGTGATTACTCAAAAGGGTATGGAAGCGAAACTCATGATGTTATGACTCTACAAGAAAATGAATATGAATATAATGCAAAGTCTATATTTAACTTTTCAATGAATTATATGCTAATAAAAGAAGTGCAATTTTCAATTTCAACTCTGCAATTCAGAAGTAAAATGCAATCTTTTGCTAAATGAACTAATCTAATGATAAAGGCTCAAAGACAAAAATGTTAACCAATGCAAAATGCCTATTTTTTTTGTATTTTCAATATATTAAAGAGAAAATGCATGGATTGTAAAGCAACCTGATATATAAATTCTACTGTGTATAAATGAAATAACTCAAGCAGAATACCAAGCAGCCAAACAAACAACCCAAGGTTCAAGGACAACAAAGAGAAAGACTACGCCCAAAAAGTCAACTCCCAACAGGTTTCCTGTCAACCTAGAGAAACACAACAAGCACTACAGAGGCCTAAGAAGGATCAACAATCCTCAAAACTCACCCAACAATCACTAAACCAAGAAAACAAGCAAAGGGAAGTGGTACATGTGACTGTTCAGGAGAACAGGG
>ML787156.1:125996-165180 GCA_009831015.1 Picea engelmannii
GCTTCTTTTCTACTTCGCTCAATGGTAGGAATAGATCCTTCTGATATAAATAGTCGTCCATATGCATCTTCCATAACTGGTAGTTTTGGCCATTAAATTTCTCGACCCTAAACTTTCCATCTTCCGACATTGCTCCCACTCGAACCAGGAACCCTCTCTTCCTGCGAGTTACCTTATGCTCTGATACCAGTTGTTAGAAAAAACAGGACCGTGGAGCAATAAAATAAAACAAATGAAGAAACAAAACACAGAAGACACACAATACAAGAGAGACATAGATTTACGTGGTTCACCCAGTGTGGGCTATGTCCACCAGAGAAATTGCCAGCTCCTTCCTTTATTATTATCCAGCAAATGAAGGGATACAACCTATAGCAAAACCCATTGTAACTTCCTCTTCTTTCTCTCACAGTCTCCTCTCTCAAAATACAATATTCACCACCATCCATAGCTGCGATACATTTCCCTCATAAAAGAGGGTTGCCTTATAAAGCAAAAAACCCTAACATAATCTCTATCGTTGGATCTGCGACCTTATAATGAATGGTTCAGATTTACAATGAAATTACAATATACTTTTACAAGGCAATTTTTTCTTTGGGGGCTTCACCCCCGAACCCTCGCTAGGGGCCCACTTTCCCCCAGAGCCCCTAGCTGGGGGGATAGGCCCCCCGGGACCCCGCAGAGGGGGCACGCCCCCTCTGCACTCCCCCACGTGGAGGAGTGTACATACTTCTGGGGTGTAAATACTTCATGGGGTATAAACATGGCTGAAAGTAAAAGACCTATAAATCAAGAAGATAATCAGGCTCCACAACCAACAACAACAAGCGGGTATACGCAACTGTCTAGGGAAAAGGAGTGTATATGTTTTAAAACAAGGCCAGGCAAAGGCAATAAGGCTGAAAACTTAGACCCAGAGTGAACAAAATATGTCAAGTAGTGATACGACAATAAACACAAAGGAAAAAGAGCAATGCAAGAAGAAAAATTTCTTCAACCCTTAGAAGGAATATCTCTCCCCAGTGGAGTCAACAGTTCTGTTACGAGGGAAAAACTCTCTGTGGCCAAGGGTAAACCACAATAGATAGGTATGACTGCATAAATCAACTCAATTCCAACATATGCTATATGAACTAATACGCAGGATAAGAAAGAGGTCTACCTCGATCCAATGTTTGATGATGTTCCATCGTTGAGCACTTCAACCCAAAGCTTTATACCTACAATAAGTTCTTAACAAACGAGTAGAGAAAGTATATAGTGATGATATGAAGGGGTTAGCAAATTAGATAGCATAATCCATCAATAAACATTACAAACATGCCCATGGATAATAATCATACATTTTCAATATACCAATAGGATGGGAAAGGAGTATTTCTATTAATAATTGATCAGCAGAAGTGACGACATTACAGACTTCCATGTCGACACAGCTCGAAACCAAGAAACCAAGTTCCTTCCAACTGGGCCTCCACCACTTCAATCCTCCACCAAAGGCAAGCTCATAAGAGAGAGTTAATGAGGTTATATCAATAGCAGGGAAAGAGCTTAGGGGCTGAACACTGAGTTCAGACTTGAGGGACAAAGGGATCCAGACTCAATATGAAGTAATTTCTCCAGAGTAACTTTGCTCTCAAAGTTGAATGCTTTCTCCTTTTTTCCATAGCTCGAAATTGTTCTTTTATAGCCTTCAGAATGAAACTGAAGGGCCAAGTCGGAATGTTTCCAGTATGTGGAAGGCCAAGGATCAGAGATCTTCTATCGTGACATGGAAACCTGACCTCATTTTTGTATTTTTTGGCACAAATCCCTATGTATGCAGGTTGTAGTGGAGAAGCCAACATATATGCATCTTGCATAGCTGATAGTGAGCACATATGTGGAAAAATGTATATTTTTGGCTCTGGAATTATCAAAAAAGGATGACAAGTCTGCATAAGGAAATGGAAAAAGGCCCTCTATGCAAGATAGCAATGGTGAGGCAAATATTGCTATAAAAATGACTTTCTCATTAGCCTTTTCGTTTGATTGTCCTTGCATCTTAGGCTGGGTGTTTACTTCTTGATATCCTACTTGGTTTGTCTCTGTTTACATATAGTAGAGTTTTTATATCAAGTTGTTGTTCAGTCCTTTCATTTTCATTCTTTTATATTGAAAATACAAAAATATTAGGCATTTTACATTGTTGGCATTTGATTTTCTAGGTCCTTATCATTGATCTTAGTACATGTAAAGAAATATTGCATCATATTGAAAATTGCATAACTAAATTGAGAATTGCATTTTGAAAAGCATATCATTTATTGGGAATTGAAGTTAGTACATTGCATTGTATTCATATTCATTTATTTTACTTGTCGAGTCA
Source organism: Picea engelmannii (assembly GCA_009831015.1). NCBI lineage: Eukaryota > Viridiplantae > Streptophyta > Pinopsida > Pinales > Pinaceae > Picea > Picea engelmannii. Next base: position 128,368 of record ML787156.1, read on the forward strand.
TAACATTACTAGTTTCATGACCACACCTTTTTGAGTAACCAAGGACACTAAAAGTAATGCTATAATTTAAAATTGGCTAGTAACGATTTTATTTTTCTAGGGTGAAAAAACTAGATTAGGATTTAGAGCCTTGGAATAGGACTTTGTGAGTAAACTTCTCCAAGGCTATTAAATCAACATATGTGTTTGACTAAGGGAGTAGAGAAATCCATTGTATAATTGGTAATATCAGGAGGCTCCGCTTACACCAGAGTTAAGAATGAGGTCGGGTGAGGTTGGTTGAAGGGATATCCCCTTGATACCTTCGTAGCATCAGATATATTTCTGGGAATTTTTTCATATATGGGGATCTTGCTAGTACCCTTACCTCTGTGAGAGTCAGTTCTTTCAAGGTTTCTGGCTTTGTTACCCTGCCCATATGGTGGACCTGACTTATGACTGTTCGCTTGTGCATTGGTTATATCATGGTTTCTTAGTTTCTTGACTTAGGTACCACATAGATTACTTGTAAGGTTTATTCTATAGGTACCCTTGGTCAGATAAGGGTCAGATAACACACAACCTTTATGGAGGATTACCTCTCCAGGGGGATCTGATTGACTAGTTGTTAAGCCCACAAGGGCCCTTATAACTGATTCTGATCCCTCTAATCTTTAGCAGAGGAGTCTCACGCCCCTCTTGGGAAAGGAATACCTACTTTAGGGAGGGAGGCCTCTTTTAAGCCATTCTATCCTGTTTGTGTGCATATTGGCCTTTTGATTTTATTTTGGCGTGCTCTTTGATTATTAGTTGACCTTAGGATTTTATACCATACATTGAGTTGTCATTATCATGGATAGTGGAGTTCCTTTGAATCCATCATTTACCGTTACCTCCCCCATTACATTCACTCATTTCATGGGGACGAATCCATCCGCTTTTCATAATGGTACGTAGAATTAAGACACTCAGTCCATGCCTTGGGTCTCGAATCATTTTTCTCTTAGTATGCCAAACATTCCTTCACCCTTTCCATCCTCTCCCTTTCCTGCTTATATGAATCCTAGTTTTGGATCTGGGGGCACGATGACTCTGCTGCCCCAATCTTCATTTGATAGGATTCATGTTCCTCAACCAACTCTCACTATGGGGGGTTGGAATATTCCCTCTTATAGATCTAATACTAGCCATGCTTTCTCAAGAGCCAGTTCTCAAATGGGTGGTTATTCTACTTATTACACCCTATCTGTGTATCCTTCGTCTTCCATGTCAGTTCCTACGAACACTTTTCCCATGGAGGGTCCCCATATGTCCTCTGGTATTTCATACAGAGGAAATTGGTTTTATGGTATGACCTACCGTCTTCACAAAACCCCTTCACATGGGGGAAACATATATCCTCACTTGAATAATCCTTATCACACTTTTGTCCCTTCACATACATCTTCTTCAGTGATGATTCCCATGCAAACCTCTATGGATCAATTAGGCAGAGGATACTACCTTTCTGGACAAGGAAAGTGTGTAACCCAAGACCCTTCCTAGCCTGCAATATCTCAAAACCAGTCTTTCCTTGGACCTTGGTCTCAAATTCCACAACTCACCACTGCCACTAGTCTAATCCTTGCAAGTCACACTAGAATCACATCTCCAACCTTTGTGCATCATGTGGGAGATGAACCACCAGCCTCTACTAGTCATGTTGAGAGCATGTCACCATACATTGTGAGTGACGTTGGGGGAATTCATACAATTGAGAAGCCTAGACATGTAAGACACAAGCACAAGTTCCTTTGTAGGATTTGTGAAGGAGATCACCTTACTCGTTTGTGCCCTGCTACTGTTGGGATACTAGAAGTGTGGTCCTCACCTAGGGGCCCTTCGAGTTCTAAGTCATCTTTGGTTTCCCAACACTCTATTTCTCCTTTGATTGACATGGTTGTCATGCCGATGCAATCATCACCTGACCCCACTCCTATTTTTTAGGGTGGTGCATCTCCTAGCCTTGTTGTCATGCATCCTATTCAACCAATGGTTGAAGAAGTGGTCGTACCGATACAATCTCCAGTCAATCCAACTCTTCTTTTGGAGGGTGATGCATCCTACAACCATGTCATTAGTATTTCTCATACTACACCTTCGGAACAAGAGATAGTTTTACTCTCCCCGAGAACTCTCCCTTCAAATATTGGAGAGGTTCCCTTTGACTGGGATGGTCTTGTGGGGTATCCAATTCCTCCTCCTATTCCCTTTCAAGTAAGAGATGTTATACAATATATCATGGATAAGGTAACCTCCACTAGCACTTTATCCTAATTGGCTTGGAGAGCTTTGGGTTTTCCCAATATTGTGTCAACTATTCATAATATGCTGACCTTTCACAGAAATCCTACACGGGAGCCTTGGCCTCCCCCATGACATGTTTCCTAGAAACCCCCCAACAAGTATAATTTAATATCTTTTTCGACTCCTCTAAAAAGAAAAAATATTTCCGAGTGAATTTGTCTCTTTCACACTCATTAATTGGATTTGAAAGGTCATGAGTCTTGGTTAAGCTCTTTTCTCATTTTCAAAATAAGAAAAGATCATCGAGTGAACTTGTCTCTTTCACACTTGTAAATTGGATTTGAAAGGACATTTGTTTGGTGAAATTTTATCCCTTTTTCAAAACAAGTAGACTAAGATTACGAAAAAGAACATTTTTTGGCGTTAAGTTGTAATTTCATCTCATGCCCTTGCTTTCAATATTGAGCCTATTGTCAGTTCTGACTTTTGCATTATAAGTCGTTCACCTCAGAAATTTGAATCCTGAACCAGGCAAAGCCTTGTTTATATTGTTTGTAGCTTGGCACCCTATACCCAGGAGGAAACATTCCCCCGAGTGTCCATCTCCTGCATACACCTCCTTTCATTGAGAATAGGTATGTTCCACTGCTGGAACTACTTTTGATTTCTTGTGACTCTCGTTTCCTCCTCTATATCATAGAATTCATTTGACTATGAATAAACAAAAAAATACAGGAGGAAAGGGAATATTATATTATATTAGAAGCAATCATGTTTCCTTTGAACACAACAAAAAAAAATTTAGTCCTCTTGTCATCAAAATTTTGGGTTTAACATGACCTTATGAAGCTAATATCATTACAGAGAGTTTACTCTTCCAATACCTATGGAGAGTTTGATTGATGCCTCCTGCATCTCAAAGTTTCATCATTGAGTCTATGTTGCTAGAGTCTTCCATATGTCTCATGCTCTTGTTCAAAGGATTTATATCAACCTATGTCATCCACTCCTCAGAACTCTTGACTTTGCATGCAGACCATACCCTCAGTGTGTCTCAGAATCACATGAAGTTGTATTCCTATTCCGCACCTTGGTCCTACTTTCCTCATTAGTAGGTAACCTTCAACCCTGCAGTCAAAATTTCATCATTGGTCACTGACTGGATGGTTTCCCTTGTGTTCGATGACAAGACATATATTCACACATTGGGATTTGTGTAGTGTCTTGGATTCCATTAGCCCTATCGGTGGTTTCCACACCTTTGTCAACAATTTTCCTTATTGGCTTCTATTCAGAGGGTCTTCTTCATGTACCACTTGCATCTGGCACACGTGAAAGACGCACAAGGTCATTGGTTTGTGAACATGTTCTTCATCTGATTTCCTCCAAATAATCAAGATCCTTCTTTGTACCTCATGTTGAATGATGAGAGATTCCTTAATTCTCTCCTTTCAGCAGGTCTCCTTCAATCGACTTGAACTCATCTATTATAGAGATGAGACCTAGAGTCCTATGTGTACCTAGAGGCTTGCATTCATTAGTGGTAGGTTTTGTCACCATCTACAGTAGGGAATACATCATTGTCTCATGATCTATGGATTATTCAAGTGTTAGACCCTGAATCCTCTATTCACATTTGTAAGAATGTACTCAGTGCCTTGATACCTACTTTCATTATCGGTAGGTTGTTTCACATTTGTTAACTATATACATTAATGACCGGTAATCAAACAAAGTCTCATTGTTTTCGACTTCAACTCCTTTATTCACATGATGTAGACTTGCACCTTTGGTGGATTGTGTAGAAGACTTGAAGACATCAGTTTATAGTCACATCTTTCCTGAGCTGTTGCTACCTTTCATTGGACCAATACCTATGTGACTTCAGTGATCATGGGAGATTAGATTGTACTCCATTGTATACAAATATCTTTAGATTGATTTTCAAATTGGTTTTATTGGGCGTTGTTCATGACTGTGAAAGCCTTTGACATGTAGCCACCTTTATGTTTCCTATTCATGACCATGGACATTTGTTTGGTATATTTTCACATGGATATATAGTGTAATTCAAATTGGCAGCCATGTGTGCAAAGTCAATACATATTGTAATGAGAAACTAGGTCTTCCAACTGGGTCCCCATTACTCCACTTCTGGGTCTTATAATGTATTTCAGCCATCACAAATACTCCTTTGACCTCACACATTACGGGGCATATGTTATAGAAATATTTTCCTCACCCTATGCAAACTTGCACAGAGGGACTTTTTCCATTTCCATATGCAAACTTGAAGTCCCTTTTTGCAAATCCCAGAGATAAAAAAATATTTTTCCACATATCCACGCCCTACGTATAATACAACATGCACATATGGAGTTTTCACCACTACAACCCGCGTACATAGGTATTTGTGCCCAAAATTAAAAAATGGTTTTGGGTTTCCATCTCATGTCACGATATCTATGATCCTTGTCCTTCCATATACTAGAAATGTTCTGAATCAACCCTTCAGTTCCACTTGAAGGCTACAAATGGGCCAAATCCGAGCTATGGAAAAAGAGGAGAATACTTCAAATTTGAGAGAAAAGTTACTTTGGAGAAATTATTCACTTCATATTGAGTCGACATCCCTTTGTCCTTTTAAGTCTGAACACATTGTTCAACCCCCAATATCTTCCCTACATGATTGAGAACCTCATTGTCTCTCTTATATGAGCTTGCCTTTGGTGGAGGATTGAAGTGGTGGAGGCCCAACTGGAAGGGACTTAGTTTCTTGGTTTCGAACTGTGCTGCCACAAAATTTTGTAATTCATTCACTTCTGTTAATCACATTTTAATAGAAATACTCTTTTCTTGTCCAATTAATATCTTGAAAATATTTGAATTGTTATTCCATGGGCGTATTTGTTATGAATGTTGATGGATTATGATATTGAATGTGATAACATTATATATTATCATTATATGCTTACGTTTCTTGGTTGTTAAGGACAATTTGCAGGTATATTTCTTTGAGTCAAGTGCTCAACGATGGACTTCATCGAACGTCTGGACGAGGTAGGCCTTTTATCTTGTCTTGCTAGCATATTTGTTTATATAGCATACCTCGGATTAGAGTTGATTTCTGCAGTCATTTCCATCTGTTGTGGTTTACCCCTATCCATAGAGATATTTTCCTCATAACAATCTACGCAAGGGGAGGCAAACCCTTCCAAGTCGTCAGATCTGGAAAAGGTGCACATAAATTAACCTCCAAGTCCTTCGAACTTCATGAATTGGGTGAAGTTTATGTTTTGTTTAGAAAAAGGGGATGAAGCCCAAAGTTCCGAAGTCCCAAGGTGATTTTCATCCATAGATCATCCAGAAGGAGGAGAGCCATGTATTTTCCCTGAGTAGTTCGACGGTTAGGAGTTTTGGTAAATTGGTTGAAGTGCGCACATAATGGACTTTCTCCCGGAGTCTCGAAGTCTGGAACTCATCTGGACCATTCTATTAATAGGGACACATGTATGCAAATAAACTGTGCAAAATTTGATATTTTCGATATTCAGATTTCGGGAGAACCGAGAGGTTATGCTAAGAAACGCTTTGAAGTCCTAGAGCCTCAGAGTCCCAAAGTTCCGTGAAGCAATTGCTCGGTGGTTCGGAGTTTAGGAGAAACATGGTTATAATTCAAGAAATATGTTTGAAGCCTGTAGCTATGAAGTGTTGAAGAAAAGGGTATGACATGGCATGATGACATCACTAGAGGTGGCATGGACTTTCTCTAGTCATGCCATGTGTCAGTCAGAATTGTACTTTTGATGACCTTGTTGGATCAATAGCAGTCTGACACGTGGGGGCCATGTGTCACCATCTTATATGATGATAGTTGTACTATGTGGACCTCAAAAATTTAGGATGTTCAGGAATTCGACGTTTGGAGGAATTGAGTGAAGAAGTTGTTAAATCTTCCGAAGCCTAAAGCTCTAGAGTGCCGAAGTGATAAAAAACCAGAGAGTTCAAGAATTCGACATTCGAAAGAAATGGAAGAAGAAGGTGTGAATTTATCCAAAGCTCAAAGCTCCAAAGCGCCGAAGATCCAAAGCCATGAAGGACCACCGGTTCAATACTTCTTCAATTTGATGTTCAGGGAAATCATAGAGTGATGAAGTAGAAACCTCCAAAGTCCAAAGTTCCAAAGTCAAGAAGCATGGAAATGACTTGTCTGCTGATGTCACCTAGGGTGAAGTGGTAACACTAGATGATCACCACTTGTCATTGTTTTTCAAGTATTTCAAATATTGTTTGGGCCAATTGGAACATGATACGTGTTAGTTGTGGGATTGAGCCATGTGTCCTCTCTTTATTTTATGCCACATAGCACCCCCCTAGTGCATTTCTTCTGACGATACTATGGAAGTTCAAAGAATTTATCATTCGGGGTTATGCATGTATATTGTTGCAATATATCCCGAAGTCGAAAGCTCTGGAGTGTCGAAGCTCCAAATCCATGAAGGATCACCAACCCAGTATGTTGTCAATTCGTAGTTCGGGAGAATCACTGAGTAATGAGGTATAAAACTATGAATTTCAAAGTTCTGAAGTCATGGAGGTGACGCAATCTGTCAACGTCGCCTTGGGTGACATGGAAACATGGGATACATGCCACATGTCGTCGTTTTTCAGTATTTGCAAGGGCCCTTTGTGCCCAATTAAGATGTGACACATCTCATCCGTTGGATGGAGCCCCGTCTCCACTCTGTAACTTTTCCATGTGGCACACTGATACGTGGATGTTGACTAGACCTCGATTGTTCGTCAGTCTGGCTATAGGGTAAAACAAAGAAAGAAGGAATTGAAACCTCTGAAGCATGAAGTTTTGGATAGGTTTGCCAACTCGAACTTCGGAGGAATTACAGAGTACTTTAGTTAGGAACCCCAAAGCCTAGACTCTCGAAGCTTTGAAGAGGTACCCTCCAGAAGACAACCACTTGGAATTCGGTTAAAATGAGTGAAGAAGGAAGGAAAACTTTCGAAGCCTGAATTTTCAGAGCCCTGAAGTTACCTAGGCTCCAGGTAATATCTTGTATGCTAGTGCTTGCTCACATAATGTAGTCAAATGTGGTTGGGGGATGAAGAAGAAGGGGATAGTGACTAAAAACTATGTTAAGGAAGGAAAATGGGTTAGGAAGGAACCCCGTGGGTTTCGTTTGATTCAGACCTGCATCAGAAGAGGTACTGAAGACCTATGAACCTTATGATAGGATCCAACAAGGGTCCAAGAGCTAGGAGTGGAATTCCCAGAGGTTGGAATTATCACTCAAAATTATGATGGTAAAGTAAAAGTAGTGTTGAGTAAATTCAACTAATTCTATGATGTTAGTGAAGGAGGCTTATGTGCATCCTTATAGTATGCTATAGATTGGCTATACAATTCAAGTTTGAGGCTAGTTGGAAAAGAGAAGAGAAGGGTACAATAAAAATCATGTACTAAAGTATTCAGTCAGGAAAGGGATGAAGTAGTTCAATACGAAAAGTAAATGGATGTTGAATATCCAAAGTCTATAAGACAACATGATTGGAATTATAATTCACCCAAGTATGAGTCGGGATAGATGGATCCAGGAAATAAATAAAAGCTGAAGGTTAATATCATCATAGCTTTTGGCTAGAAAAGAAAAGGAAACCAAGAGGGATTTGGATAGAAAGTGCTCATGACAGAAATAATCATGCACAATGATTATACTAAGAGCACAAGAATATTCAGGAATTCGGGAAGACGTGAAGACTTCTAGTATCATCAAGGAAAAGCGATTCATGGATATAGAATCCCCTACAATTTCTGTGGCAACAAGTATGTTATGGTTTGTTGGGACAACCATAAAGAGAGACTGCTTTCATGTTTGCAAGTGGTGTTGATGATGTTGTTGCATATGGAAGGAATAAAGCAAAAGATGGAATGTTGATTATAAGATTAATAAAAGAGGCATGAATGCTTCTACTGTCATCAACTAATCACGTAGCATCAAATTCATTTAATGGCATCTATGCAGGTAAGTATTCCTCTTTTGAAATGATGTTGCATAATTTCCAAAGGGAAATTCAAGGAAGAATTTCCCCAGATAGAATTCTTATAATACCCAGTATGGTATTGTTTAAGTGTATTAACATGAATAAGATAGCACCAGGTGTGGTAAAGGCTAGAGGCATGCTATAGTTATCAAAGATTCTTAGATTTTGAATGCACAGACTAACATAATAGCATGTCATGTTAACTTGGTTATGAGGTAATAACCAAAGAAATAAAATATAAGAACTTGTTATAGGAATGATGCTAGAAACACTAGTCATGTATGAGACCAGGACATGGTTGGATATGGAAACGTATGGATATAGAAAGGTTACGTACCACGGAAATACCCAATGAGATTCATACCTTTAAATAATGCTTGGTATGTAACCTTTTTTCTAACACTAATGCAAACCAAAGACTTATATTCTTGGTGTAGTGTTCAGGTCGAAAAGGAAGGAATCCAAATAATTGAGAAGACAATGGTAAGTGTGTGGAGAATGTTTCAAGACATTGGCCAGATTTCTAATTAATGGATGGTGAGATACATGACTTATATAAAGAGAATTATGAACAATCAATGAAAAGTGGATTGAATAGATATGCATTAAGAGTTGCACGCATGCCTAGTAAGTGGCAAAGTTGCACTTATGCATGATAGAATTGTATACTTAATGCATTTGTTGAATGTGTTTTGTGAGTGCATGCATATATATTATTGCATGGAAATAATTATACTAACGGATGAAATGTTGCTAACTCATGGAGTTGAGAACATTTCAATAGTTGTTAGGACATTGCAGCAGGAAATTTGAAAGTCAAGTAGTCACATGAGCATTGACAACATGATTTTTATTTTTTTTCCAGAAAAATAAGTAATGAACTTACTGATAGTATTTATGAACAGGCGTATGCATAGAATGATAATTCATTATATCTAATAATTTTTTTTGTAGTTTTGATTGAATAGTTAGTTATAGACAATTATAAGAACACTTCATAAGGTTTTTGTACATATTGCAATGAGAGTATGATGTACAGGAAATACTGACCATTTGTTGGTTGAATGCAAGATAGAAGCATTGCAGGAAAAATGGTATTCAACATCGTGATTGCTGAAAGCCAGAAGGAAGACTACATATTATTATTGCAACAACAATTAAAATTTATGAAAAGGAATTTCATATTTTGGGGAAAGGTTGAATTACTTATGAAATAAGTTTGAGTTCTAAATGAATTCTTTTATGTTCTCTCATGATAATTGCATGTGTGTGATGCATATGAGATAATATTGATTAAAGTTGGAATGTTGGGAAAGAACAACTACTGTCGAGGACACTAAATCCCTATAGTTATAAAACATTGGTGGGGTTCTGGTAATGGGTTAGCGCTCTCCTTGTGTGTGAAATCCTTGGAAATATGGATAATTGAAGGGCTGTGTAGCAGTGAAGGGATGCATGAGCCTGGAAGGGTGAGTGAAACAAGGAAGAGGCAATTCAAGGATGCTTATGGCATGGTAGCTTCCATAAGGAGAGTGTGTCAAATGGAATAGTGAGTGTTATAACCCTAAATTGCACCATACATGCATACCTGACATCAGGCCATCTCACTTACTAGTTTTTCTAAGCCATCACTGAGCAACTGTTCTTAAAAACCATATTTTTGAAGATGTACGCGCCTTGCACAATTATTGCCCGTGTACACACGTTTACTGCACCAATGCAGCTCACGTACGAACGCTATATGTACCAATACAACCCATGTACACTGACAAAATTTGCAAAAAATAAAAAGTTGCAAGTAATTCGTTGAGATTACGGCCTATTGGGTAGTTTCCCAACTGTCCCATCGCCTATAGCCCATCACCCATTCGAATAACCATCCTTTTGTCATATAAAGGAGGTGTTGGGGTCTCATTCATAAGTGAAGCATAAGAACAATGAAACTCTACCCATTTCACTTTCCCCCCTTGCCCCAATAATTTGCAGCCACATTGTGAGTTTTGAGACAAAATTCGCTATTCTTTCCTTTTTCCTCCATTGCAAGCCTAATCCATTCCCTAGAGAGATATGAAGAGGAGAAAGATATGTGGAAGCACAGTTGTATCTTGGTAAAGAGGAGCCCAGACCAGGTTCAAGGAGAAACCTTTGATCTCATTGTAGGTAACTTTGTGAGACTAATAAAAAGGAATACTTTTTCTGTCCTGAATATGATGTGTTCAATCTTTATGTTTGGTTTATATTTGATTATGACATCTAACCCACTAATTCATATATAATATGCATGTTTTTATTTATTTGTTTGTTTGTTTATGAATGCAGGTCAGCCTTGGGAGGACACTTGTAGTGGAGGAACAATCAAATGCAAAAGGATCGACATCGGACGTGGAGTTTAAGGTAGAGTTACCAAATCTTTTTACCTTGTGTTTTATGCATGAATGTGGGGTGTATTTGGGGTAGTTGTTAAAAAGTAGGAGACTTTAGACAGTTAGCTCTACCTACATGTTGAACCCTAGTGTAGTCCATAGGAGGGTTTTCCCACTATAGCAGAATTGTGACCATACTGGGGAAGCCTCTAGGGTTTTTAGGGGATATTGTTTTAGGTGTTTTAATTGGTTTGATTACCTTTTTTGAGTCTTCTGTAAGTTGTTGTGTATTTAAGGGTTTCTAGTCTGTCATACCAGTACTCCCTCCCTTTCATCTTGACTATTTTCTTTTTTGAGAAGTTACAGAGGTGTATGCGGCATGTAGTGGTTCTATACGCGTACATATGCAGGCTGCTTAAGTGTCAGTAGCGTTCTTGTGTCAAGAAAGTCTTTTTTCAAGAAGAGGCATTCAAACTCTTCCCTAATTGAAGTCATACTTCTCAGTGGTTTTCTTGATCGAGACCTAGTCTCTATTGTTACAGTCTTTAGCCTGGGTTTGATGTCAATTAGCTTATTTCTTTAAAATATTTCTTATGTTTTCTTAGTAAGCGTTTGAGACTAGTTTGTGAGTCTTTTCTGATCAGACTATTTAGTATTGTCAGTGACTCTCTGAGATCCGCACTAGACCCGAAGTCATCTTTTTGGTCTTGTCTTGTCTTTACTTTTTCCATTTTACTTGCTTTAGAAGAAAAGATAAAGAAGCCATTTCAAGTTTCTTATTTTGAAGCATAAAAAAAGATTTTATTTCTTTGTTTGGTTAAGTAGTTAGGTTAGTTGTCTTCTCTTATCAGGAGAAAGAGTTCTTTCATAAGTTCTTTACTAAATGCTTAGAACACTAAGTAGCTCATAGTCGAGCGAAATCTTGTTTTGGGTTTTTCTTTTTAAAGATATTAGAAAAAGTAGTTACAAAAAGTTGGTTAAAGAGTTTAAATTTGAAAATCTTTGTTTGTCAAAAAGAAATAGTTTGTTTTTAGTTTCATATTCTTCTCTTTCGTCTCTTAAAATACACCACTAGTTTCATTTATGTTTCCTTGACTTAAGACAAACCAATTTAAATTAACGCTTAATTAAAATTTATTAGACTTTATGTTTGTAGAGTCCATCAACTAGTGTAGGTTGGAGACTTGATTTAGGTTGGAGAGGAAACTCTTCAAGGCTATAAAACAAACATACGAGTCTGATCTAGGGAGTGTGAAAATTCTAGTAAATGTGAAATTTATCCAAGACCACCCTCTAACATAGGGGCTAAACATGAGGTCGTGTGCGCAAAGGTAGCGGAGATAACCCCTCCAAAGTCGAACAAAGTGTAGTGGGGAATGCATATAGAGGACTTGTCTTGGGATTCTATTGATCACATTTTCCATGGAGCTTCATGGGTCTCGAATCTATTCGAGGTCCTGAGTTTTCTTTCGAAACACTTTCTTTTTATACCCTCGATAGGTTTTAGGCTTGATACCCTACTCATTGCAGTCCACCTGATTGTCGATTGTACCTGCCTGGTGACTGTTCGCGCATTGGCAACCTAGTTTCTTTTATTTAGTGACTTACACACGTGACTATGGGGGTATACCATGGTACCTAGGATATACATCAGCCCATGCTTTGCAGAGTATACACAGAGAGTGCTTCCATATTCGAGTTTCACTTTCACCGGTAAGTTGCTCTGGTGTTGGTTGGTGTAACTTGTTTTCCAACTAGCTATTGATTTGATTGCTTTATCTCATAGGAACTCTTTCTATTGTGTGTTGGTTTTCAACGTTAGTAAAATCCCTAGCGTGCCATTGATCTTCTCACAAAGTGGAAGATCAAGAGCTTCATCGGTCACAAAGGCTTTAGGGCCTGTCGCCGGTTGAATTGGAGCCACCCCCGCCACTGTGAAGGCGAAGACTTGACCAACAAGGGTCATTTGAGGTGATCGGGCCGCAGGAAACTGTACTCGAGCCATCCCAGAGAGAAGAAGTCTCACATACAGAGGAGCCTACTATTTCTGACCTTGAAGCGGAAGCTCTCGGGCAGTATAACCCTTTGACCAATGACTTGTTGGCACCCGTCATGGTATAAGTTGTCACCCTAAGGGTAACTCATTGCAAGTGTCAAATATTCTTGCAAGAAGCAATGGAAGAAAATGATGCTACTTCGTTAGGGAGTCCTCACACTCCCTCTATGACTGCCACTACAGGGGGCGTTCCACCTCCTAACCCACCTTCGTTGGTCTAGACCACCATGGTCTAGACTACCTCTAATTTGGTCAGTGGTCTGATTCTGTCTATGGTGGCGATCACTGATCCATTTACCTAGAGTGTGACAGGCCCTTCGTTCTCATATGGGATGTCTGGATTTGATACAAACTCTGTCCTCTCCTACTCCACCTTATAGACCTTGGGTCTAGGGGCAGTGACCTCTAATGCTCCTCTGTAAGGGTCCATGGGGGTCACCTCAATCCCCTATAATGCTTTCTCTTATGGTGAGGGTCATATACCTCCATCGACCCCTTGTTAGGTATTTCTCCCCAGTAGCTCATCTCACCAAACATGAACTACAACTTTTTCAGATCAGGTAGTCAAGAATTTTCTTCCAACACCACATTGGTGGGTTATTTGTTATTTTATTTGTTCAGCACATTTGGTAACAACACATTCTCGTCAACTGTCATCGTTGTCGAGGGAAAACCTTGTTTTCGATCAGAAAATCCTATGCAGGGTACTATTCCTGCACAAGCGGGAAACACCTCTCAAGGACCTTGGAATCCATGGTAGGGATCAATCCCCTCGTCGGGGATGCCAACCATGGGCAACCCATTCCATGGCCAATGGAACCCCGGTCAAGGCTCAATACCTATGCACATATTTTCGGCAAGGGGAAACCCTTTCCAGAACCTTTGGAGTACAACATCGAGAGAAATACCTTTCCATCCCTTAGCGTCCAATTATAGGATTCAATCGATGACGTCTCAACAAGCACAGTATCCATACACTGGCCATGGCCATGGTATTTACCAGAACCCTGGCCAGGAGCCTAACATTTCCTGGCAACCTGGTGCCAACCAAATTCTAGTCTCCTTTCCTCCTATACATACTCAACAACCTAAGCTACCTTTTCTGGCAACATTACATTTTCCAGACTTCTCAAGATTGATAAATGACCTAATCTATCATGATCTGTGTTGGCCTCCAATGCAGGCCAAGTTTCCCTCAGACATTCCAAAGTTCGAAGGTAAGCCTAACGAACATCCAAGCGATCATGTGACCACCTTTCACCTATGGTGCTCATCCAAATAGTTCGGAGACGACTCCATCCAAATGCATTTATTTCAAATCACTCTTATTGGGAGTGCTGTGAAATGGTACATTGAGCTCGACCGCTCAAGATACTCTACTTTTGGAGAATTGACAATAATTTTTCTAAAGCATTTTCAATTACCTGTGAGATACGATGCCAACACCAAATTGCTGGCCAACTTTGAGCAAACAAAGGCTGACCATATATTAGATCACATCTGAGAATGGCGGCATTAGAAGAGTTTGATAAAAGTATCAGTTCCAACAACATTCTTGCTGGAGTGGTTCCTTAAGTCTTTGGTACCTCAGTTATCCAAAGACGTAGAAATGTCGGGAGTGTTTTCCAAGGAATAAGTGATAATGAGAGCTCAACAACTAGAATTGATATACTCTTAGTCTGGTTTACTTTACAAAAAATTTCAATATGCACCATGTTCCATTCTTGACCAGACTAGACAAAAGTCTAGACCACATGTCGATGGTATCATTGGTTCAGAACAAGCAAAGCTCGTTGATCAATTGTCAAAACAATTGCAACAATTGTCGATACAATAGACAGCGGCCAACCAAACCACCGGTTCGACTGCTCCCCCTGCTCAAATGTTGGATGTACACAGTGTGCAGTCAACAAACCAAAAATCCAAACAACAGGATAATGGAAAGAAGAAACAATGAAAGAAGGGTAAAGGGGATAAGAAACCCACCAATAATGTTGGAGGGGGAAACACAAAGAAAATAAGTCTAAGTATCCATGTAACCTTTGCAGGGAAGACCACCTGACTCACCTATTCCCTCGGCTTGTGGAGGCCCAAACATTATTGGTGTAGAAACAGTTTGTTGTGTTAACAAACCCATTATCACATGGGAAAAAATTAACTCAAGCCTCTGCGAATGCTGATGGGTGAAGTCAAGGACCCCCTTCGTCATCTAGTAATCCCTCTACCTCGAATATTTATATGTTGAAAGGTGATGCCCACATAGTGACTAGGACACATGATTACAAAATGTCAAACTCTTTTGAGAAGGGTAAAGAAGCCGAAAACCCATCTGATCCTCTTGATATCGAGAAGACGTTGGTTGAAACAATGAAATGCATCACGAAAGGGGAGTTCAATAAATTTTCCCACAATCCAAACGCGAGGGCCACCCAAAACTATTTTGTGGTGGAGGATTTTCCACAAACCCCTTGTGTGATGTCTTCTTTGGAGGTCCTCTAGTGATGCCATTCACAGAGAAAGACTCTATTAGCTACCTTAGGATCTGCTGATACGACTGACTTGAAACCTCGTCTCCCATACCATGTCGCGTTTCAGATAGTAGTGGCTTACACCATGAAATATTTTATTAGGAATATTTTTCGCACGATGGTTGATGAGGGTGCCTCGTCATACGTGATGTCACTGGTGTATTGGAAAGCCATTGGCCAACCCGTTTTGTCTCCTTCACCCACTCTTCTTACCACTTTCAATGGTTGTTCATTCATACCACATGGAATCATTTCTTCTTTTTTTGTTCAACTAGGAGCAAAGACCATGTGCATCGAACTTGAAGTAGTTGATGTGCCTCTTGACTACAATATCTTGTTAAGAAGGATTTGGACCTATGCTATGCATGTAGTGGTCACCACAATTTTCCAGGTCTTGTTGTTTCCACGCGAGGGCCAGATCGTGTCCATTGATCAATTGTCTTTCTCACGTCTTGACCCTTCATCAGGGGCATCCATGATCCCGATGATTAAGAATCCACAACCCGACCTCATCAATATAGGGGTTGGTTTGTGATAGCCTTTGATGGGTAACTTTGATTAACCGCCTCCATCTAGTGATGTCAAGTTCATATCGACTATCCCCGACCAGCCTAAGGCTGGAATCTTTCAAGTGTCATCATTTCGCTCGACTTGCTTTAATGATCCATGGACTCTTCCTTCCCCATCGAACACAATGGAAGGGATAGGGAACCATGGCATGGGCATGCCTTTGTCTGCGACAGAGGTTGCATACTCTATATTCCAACAAACTTCCGTCAACCCCGATTCGAGTCCCGCACAGGAGTTAGATCCATTTTTCGAGCCTACCCGGGCTCAAGGTTCTCTCGCCACTAGCAATTCCTTAGACTTGGTATTTCCCTCTGACGAGGTGATTATAGAGGCAATGACTAGTTAGACAAACCCTGGGATGATCTCCATCACAAATATTATTTTCTCCCGGAGTTAGGAAGAATTGAGGCAGGTGAATTCATGTTGACTATGACTGGAGATAGGTCTTGTCCTATCAATCCTTTGGCTACGCACGTAGTTTACATCGAAGTTAATATGGAAACCATCACTGAAACAATACCTATTGACATCTCCAAAACCCATGGTGTCACGGATAATTTCCTCATCAGAGTAGACTACTCCCCCGAGGAGATTCAAATATACACAGATTTATTTAAGGAATTCCACGATGTTTTTTCCTGGTCTTACGAGGAAATGCCATAAACTGATCCAAGAATCGTCGAACATGAAATAAAGATGTATCCTAACGTTAAGCCAATCTAACAGAAGCTTCATCCAGTAAATCCTAAGAAAAAAAGAGCTATTAAGGCTGAAGTAGAGAAATTGCTCAAATCTGGTTTCATCTACCCCGTCCAATTAATTCAATGGGTGTCAAATCCAGTTCCAATCAACAAAAAGAAGGAAAAGATTCACGTATGTATGGAATTCCATGATTTGAATAAGGCATGCCCAAAGTATTATTTCCCCACCCCATTCATTGACCAGATTGTCGATAAATGTGCAGCCTGTGAGGTCTTTTCTTTCATGGATGGTTTTTCAGGATACAATCAGATACAGATTAAGCCGAGAGACCAACACAAAATCCCTTTTATCTATCCATGGGATACATTTACATATCACAAGATTCCTTTTGGCCTGATGAATGTTGGAGCCACTTTTTAGTAGGCCATGTCTTTTTCTTTTCATGATACCAGACACATAGTCAAGGCCTATCTTGAATATTTAGCATCACGATCTCGGAAGAGAGATGATCATCCCATGCACCTCTGACTCATCTTTGAGTGATGTCGCTACTATCGAATTCTCTTGAATCCAAACAAGTGCAGCTTTTGCATGACGTCGAGTCATATTCTAGGTTTCACAGTTTCGACGACAGGGATCATGGTCAATCCTCTAAAGGTTGAGGCAATAGTTCAATTACCCCCCCATGCACAGTCCCTTAGCTTCAGAGTTTACAGGGAAAAGGAAAATTTCTTCGGTGTTTTATTGCAAACTATGCCGAGATCACTAAAGGGTTCATGCGTTTACTAAAAAAGGATGCTCCTTTCCATTGGGACGAATCCACTCAGCGCTCTTTCGAAGCGTTGAAACCCTCCCTCACGTCTTCCCCTCTGCTCCGGACTCCCAATTATAGTTAATATTTCTTATTGTACTTGGTTGCTGCAAGGTCGACCATCAGTATGGTCTTGGTTCAAGAGGATGATCTTCTTGAAGAGCATGTGATTTATTACCTGAGTCAAGGATTGGTTGGACCAAAACTCAACTACTCCTACGTTGAGTAGTTATCAATGTTGAGTAGTTTTCCATGATATCCAACGGTTCTATCATTATATTTTGCTTCATAAGACCACTATCATTTCCATTTTGAATCTGTTCCAATACGTGCTAAGACGACGTGTAATCGACAGAAAGATCAGTAGATGGATTGTTATCCTCTAGGAATTTGACCTGGATTTTGTTTCTGTGAAATCTAAGAAGTCATTGGTCTTTGCGGAACTTATCTCAGAACTTTCGGTCGAGTCAGGTGATGTTACGCTAGAAGAATCATCGATTAAAGGAGATCTCTTTCTAATTTCATCTTCAGACCCCTGGTGTGGAGATATACTAGTCTATTTCTAGACTTTGAAGTGCCCCACCTCTATTTCTCGTGACGAGCATCAACATATATGCCATCAGGAAAAAAAATATCTCATTCTCGATGACACTTTGTATCGTTGAGGTGTAGATTGCATCCTTCACCAGTGTCTCACTCATGAAGAAGCATAACTCATGCTTAATGACTACCACACTAGAGCATGTGGTGGTCATTTTTCTCGGTTGGCAAAAGTCCAAAAGATTCTACGAGTCGGTTACTTTTAGCCAATGTTAATCAAGGATTGCGTTGAATCAGTCAAGAAGTGATACCCATGTTAGATTTTCTCTCGGAATATGAGGGAACACCCTGCTCCTATGTTTCCCGTAATTACAGTTGGCACCTTCACCAAGTGGGGGATTGATTATACTACATGCCACCCCCCTTCAGCTAGGGGGCACTGTTATATCATCGTAGCAATAGACTACTTAACAAAGTGGGTCGAAGCTATGCCAACATTCAAAGATGATGGAAAAATGACATCCCTCTTTATTTTTAACCAGATAATAGAAAGGTTTGACATCCCAAAGGAGATTGTCACTGACCATGGTAGTCACTTCCAGAACAAAATGATGTCTTAGTTAACATCAAAGCTTGAGTTGAGGCAAGAGCATTCATCACCCTACTACCCATAAGCGAATGGCCAGGTGGAAGCTATGAATAAGTCTCTCATGAATATTCTGCAGTGAACAATCAATTCGGCCCATTCAAATTGCCATTTGATGTTGTACTCGGCATTGTGGGCCTACCAAACATCTGTAAAGACTGCAACTGGTTTTTCACCTTTTCAACTCGTTTATGGGCTGGAAGCAGTCTTGCCAATAGAGTGTTATATACCATATATAAAGTTGGAAGTACATTTATTGCTAGATAGTTCACCACTTGAGGAATGCTTATTATACTTTGAGCAGCTCGATGAGAAACGCCATGATATAGCCTTGGCTAATGAGGCTCACAAGAAAAAATTCAAGTGTCAGTATGATCAGCCCATTCATCCTCAGATTTTCTTTGAAGGTGACCTTGTCCTGGTCTATGACCAAGATAAGGATTACCTGTGGGCAGGCAAGTTCAAAACCATGTGGTTCATACCATTCATCATGAAGGAGGTATTAAAGAAGGGTGCTTATCATCTGGTTCAGACGTGTCATTTTTTATGTCATCTTTTTCGCTGTGGCAAATGTCAAGTGAATTAGAGGTGTTCATTAGGTTTGCGGATGATGCCAGCCAACACACTCGGAGGCTTACTTCCATAGCTTGGGTGATATTCACACCTCAAGGCCAGTTGCTATCTTTTGGAGGTATTTGTCTAGGTGACGCCACAAACAATGTCCCCGAGTACATCATAGTGATAGATTTGCTTCATGATGCTTTGTCACATGGTATCTCTCACCTACAGGCCTACTTAGATGCACAGCTGGTTGTGTCCCAGTTAAATGGAGTTTACCACATTTATGATCCTACTCTACACCAACGATTCCTCAGGGTACATCTCTTAGAATGATGCTTTGATTACATTACATATATCCATGTTCTTAGGAGATTGAATCAAATCATGGATACTCTAGCTAATCATGTATTAGATTCACATATTGGACACACATAAAAGAAGAACACACATACACATGTACATACATTATAAAATTGTGATCCATAAGACATAAAAATATGTAAATACACACACACACACACACACACACACACATATATATATATCAAAAGTCTTAGAGTACATAGGTGGGTGCAAGCGCCTAAAAATATAATATGTCTGGCATACATTGCAAGGGATTATGCCTTCAAAAATATACAAAAAGAATTCCCTCGTCACGTAATCAGTCCACCCTAAGCTAAGCACGGGGCCTGTTGGCCCTTCCATAGTGAACAATGGCATTGTCCAAATGTCAAAAAAAATGGACCCAGGTCTGTGTCACCCCAACTACATGAGGCTGCATAGATGACCGGAGATCCTCGATCTCAGCCATGGGCATTGTATGAGTGAGTGCGGTGACGTTCCGCTCCACCTGTCTCAATACTCTCTCAACCTCTCTGGCTGGAGGTCCCCCTACTACTGTTTTTGTTGGACCGACGATCGTTGTTGGTGCTACCTCTGGTTGGGGACGTCACCTGCTCCTCACAAAATCTTCTGGATGCGCTAGTCCCACATCTATACATAAAAGATACATTGTTGTTAGATAATCTGGTACACATAAAAATGATATATATAAAAAGAAACAAAAATTAAATAACTTTAAAAGTAAAAAACATACCTATCTCTCCTCTCTCAGCTCTAGGAGGTAAGGGCATGTCCGGGTCCTTGGAAAAGTTGATCCCGACATAGGGGTAGTCCTCTATTGCCAAAATATGTCATGCCCACCAGTCAAAAAAGGTGTCGTAAAAGGCCTCCATGGTCCTTTTGCCTCTCTGTTGTGGAAACAATCCCACCCATCTACACAATCCTGGGACAGAGGCCACATGCCCCTGCACTATCTCTCATGGACTGATACTAGGTACCCTCTCAAAAAAGAATGATCATAGAATGGTCCTGAACATAAAGCTTTTGTTGTTCTGCCTGCGACACTCGGTGAGTTGTCTCTTCATGCATTCTAGCATGGTCATACTCCAGTCTAATATTCCTTCATTCAAGCACTGCACTACATAATGCATGTGTGCCCAGGAGGCCTGATGTAAAGTCACGGATCCAGTGATCCGCCCAATGAGTAAAACTGTCACTTTCAGTGATAGGTTGGTAATCTTGTTGATTGGCACCTGAGAACCTACTTTCTCAGTGTCGGCCTCGCAATGTAGTTCAATCCACTCAACAATGTTGTGAGGTCCAGGGGGAAAAGCACGCAAGTTGACTATTTCACTCCTCCTCGAGAGGCCAGTCAAAAAGTAAATGTATTTAGTCTTTGAAGTCAATGACTGCACCTCAAGCATAAATG
This sequence comes from Picea engelmannii, assembly GCA_009831015.1. NCBI lineage: Eukaryota > Viridiplantae > Streptophyta > Pinopsida > Pinales > Pinaceae > Picea > Picea engelmannii. The sequence continues at coordinate 149,238 of ML787156.1, forward strand.
CCTCAGCGTCGGGATGCCAATAATCTACCAAGGCATTCAATAGCCTATGTTGTGCCCTCATGAATGGACACCGAAAGAATCTCCACAACCCGCATTGCCTCAATTCAACTATAGTTGCAGGGTCCTCATCGACCAAGATATCTATATCCTCATGCTCCCTCTCTCTCTAGTGGACGTACATCCTTTTACAAGCAAGTTCATAGATGAAGTTAGCCATTGCATTTTTATTTTTCTACCTTTTTGAGGGTGTACGTGGGTTGTCTTGGACACAATCGCGTATGCACGTGGGTAGATTGTTTTCAGGCCGCATGCATATATGGGTTGTCCTTGGACAACCCGCATGCACATAGGGCAACCTTTTTTTAAAGGTGTGCACCCCCCAAAAAACCAAAATAAATACAAATTAGAAGTATTGAAATGCAAGAGGGGTTGATTTGTACTTACTTGGTCTGAGCGGAAGTTCGTTTTGTCCTTTGAAGCTCCTGGAATCAACTCTTTTAGAAAAGGGGTGTTTTTGGCTTTTTGGTCCATTCTCAATTTGCAATATGAATAGAATAATTGACTTCCAACTGCAATATGAATACCAGAATTGGTGCTGGAAAGTAGAGCACCTGATGGATAACAAGCTTCCAATAGCTAAATCTTGGAGCCTTTTGAAGAATTTGAATTGTACATGTATAAATAAGTTGCAGTAAGGATAGTGAAAAAATAAGGGGAGCAAATTGTAATATCCCAAGACCGAGCCCCAGTTGTAATTGAAAATTTAACATGTTTCATAGGCTGGTGAGCCAAGTGATTATAAGCTAGGAGGCTTATGTGACGATTAGGCCGTAGAGACTAGATGATAAAGGCCAATGATCCTATTTTTATGTATGTAAATACTCATATCACTAATATAATACATTGTTTCATGTAGACCCACCACGATAAAAGAGAATGGGGGACTAAGCTCCACTAGGTAGGGAAACGGATGGAGCTAAGAGGCTAGGAAAGAGGGCTAAGCTAGAGGGATTATCTCTAAGGGAATAATATTATATTATTACTTCCTAAAAACTAAGGTTGGACATAACATATGTTATCCTAAGTTCCTGTTGGAATGGAATGAATGATAAGTGGAGCTCATGCAGCTTCCTGAAGACAAGTGTTTGATTTGAGACATGCATTTTTATGTGGGAAAGACAATTCTTCTTGGGGGTTCTCTTCCATTCTGGCCAGGATTCCCATGCACTGAGCCATAACCTCCATTATCGAACCATAAAACCTGCACGCATATCTGGAGCCATATCTTGTATTTTCCTATGATGAATATAACCCGTAGTCTTGTTGGATGGCACAACGCACCAGTATCTACCTGAGCATGTGCTAAACTTTTCAGTTATGCACAACACCTATTCCAAACTCGAAGGAAGTTTTTGCTGCGATCACCTATGCATTAGTTAAACGTTGAAGTTATTTTCACCTAAGCCTGTTGTTTGTTACCTAGGAGTGGGAGTGAAGAAGCAGTTTGTCAGGCACATGGAATGAAGAGGTAGGTTTCTAGGCCTATGAGAAACTCTCTGCAGGTGAGAGAGTCTAATGGAAAAGAAGAAGTAGGTTATTAGGCCTATGAGAAACTCTCTCAAGGTGAGAGAGGTTGTTGGGGAAGTGATTTCTCCTAAAGGGATCCTAACAACAACTATAGTTCTCTAAGAATTTTTTGTCTAGCCTATTGTTGAAGCCCTGGAAAGGAAGTGGGGTAGCTGAAGGACAGTTGAGCATAGAAGGGGAAGACTTCCTAGGGTGGGAAACACATGTGGGGAATGAGAGGATGTAGGATGTGTGTATAAGTTGGCTCTTGGGAGGGTATTCTTCCAGATTGACTGTGTAGCATCCCATTGTCTTAGCCTAGCCTGGGAATCCCTTTACCCGGGTGGAGTTTAGTCCCAGCTCGAGGGTGACACACTATTGAGAGTGATGAGGAGCATGGTCTATGGATGGGAGGTTCATGGAAGGTCTGCACATAGTTGTTGGTCTTCTACAAAAAGATAACTACCATTTCTTTGTTCATTTACATGTTGTGTATTTGTACATGTTTTAAATTTATGAGTTTATCCGGTATATGTTGTACGTATAGGCTTTACTTTTATGTATGTATTTATCTATGTACTAGCAGAATGTAATTGTCTATTAATTTTTATTTGTATGATGTTCTGCAAGAGTCTCGGAGTGGTGTATCCCAACAAGTCTATGGTTGGGTATGCTACATTTTGATTATCAGAAGCTCAATAAGAATGAATGTGTTTTAGAGTAGCATGCCCTGGAATGCCTGTGTGCAAATTCACAATGTTATGTTTCCCACTACTTTTCTTTTGAACGATTTGGAAGAAATCGACTAAGATTGGAAAAATTCATGCATATCATTCTCTTCTTGTCCCCCTTTCATACATTTCTTGGCACTCTTTACTGAGGCATTTTTTAATGGCTAACTTTCACCAATTGGCTACTTTTGGGCAACGTTTTCAAAAAATAAATTTTCCAATTCATATTAGTTAGATTAAAAGTTTTCTTGTTTTTAATATAAAGTATTCCAACATTGATAATATTAACCAAAATTTACAAGTGTTAATAGTAAATTGTGTGATTTTTGTTTAATATTTACCTATTTACCTACATTGTCTACATATATGATTTTTTCAAACAAAAATATTCACCTAGGATAGGCCACTATAGTTAGAGATAATATTTCATTTATTAAATTTTTCCTCGGTCTTCACTCTTGGCTAACAAAGTTTATATTATATTTGAACATATCTAGTGTAAAATTATTCACACTTGATGCATTTCCTTTTTACATCAACTTAATTTATGAATGTTGTAACTATGTCATCACACAGAAATGTAATTTCATGAGTTGTTACATTTTGAATATTTGAACACTTAACATTCACATATTTCTAATCTTGTGATTTAATTGTTAGCATGGACATGACTACATCATCTAGGTGTGTTGCGTCATATTTATAGTACTAGAGGGGTTGAAAATATGAGGATTTGTTTTTTTTTTATGAAAATGCTAAATGGAAATGTTAAAGTTACAGAACAAAATTATTTTGTCTCATGGTATTGATGATTCATATCTGATCTTATTATATCTTCCTCTATTCTAAAATAATCTAGGAATCTCATTTTGTTTATGTTTACAGTTCAATTGGGTTATTGTGTATAACTATGGAACAATAGACCAGACATGATGTGTAGTAATTTATCTAACAATAAGATGATCCTAATACTTGGTCTCCTTGATATATATGAGACAAAGGGGTACAATTATGATGAAAGGGTGAAATTAAGGGTTCTGACCGACCTATACATATAACAATAGAAATGTAATAATTCATTATCTAGGGCTTAATAAAGGGTTTTATACATAACATGGGGTTTTGCCTATGGATTAATGTAATGAACCAAATGCTTACAAATATCATAAAATAACAGAAGTACACACCATGTACATAATTTGAGCATGGAGCACAACTCCAATATAGATAAGTTACACAATAACTCCTTAAATAACAGGGAAACCTCCTCCAAATAACCAAATACCATTCATACTTCACAATTCACCTTGTCCAATAATGAATACATGACACCTTATATATAGTTGTTCGCGCTTGCACATGAGGCCCCTTTACTACTAGGATGACCCTATTACATATATATTTACACATTGCATATACATTTAGGCCCATATATGCCCCCACTTGGGGTCATATCATACACAATTAGCCCCATATATTCTCCCCTTGGTTCATAACATAATACACTCCTTAAAAAAAAAAAATCCTTGAAGCTTTGCAATTATGCAATTAAAGGATTCACATGTGATGAAACCAAGTAATATGATTTTCTTATGTTCCTAGTTTCTTCCTTCTATTGATGATGATCAATCCATCCAAAATCAATTATTTTTTATCGTAATCCTTGGTGTCTAGTTGTCACATGATTTTCTTTGTAGTGTACCCTTTTCTCAACTAAGGTTTTCAAACCTCTCAATTACCATTCTATACATGGATTTTTACATAATTCGTACAGACATTATAAGCACATGCATTTAAACAATTAAACACACTTAAATCTCAAAGTAAAATATATAAGTTACTGCTACAATTAAACTAGCCATAGCATTCAACAGTAATTCATTTACATAGCGGAAAACATGATAACATATCCAGTATAGTCATGATAAAATGTAGTAAAAACATAATTAAACACTTATCTTGTGACAGTGGAGAAATCCACCAACCAAATGCAGGCCTCCCACGAACCTCCCAGTTGTAGACCGCACTGCTCCTCAACTCAACAGTGGGTCACCCCCGAGCTGGGACTGAGCTCCACCCCAGGGCAAGGAATCCAGACTCAGGCTGAGGTTACAGGGAATTCAGTCATACACAACCACCAGGAAGAAAGCGCTCCCAGGAATCTCCCTCGCTCACTGCCCACAGACCCTCATTCCCCACATGCCTGTTCCACCCCAGGAGAGTGCACCTTCTCTGTCACCTGGACAGTCCTTCGACTGCCAGTCTCCCTTACCTTGGGTTACAGGAACAGAATGGACCAGAAGTATCTGGGCTCTATGGCAGCTACAAGGTTCCTTCCAGGAGTTCTCTCCTCCCTCTACGCACTCTCTCACCTGGAGAAGTCGCTCACATGCCAACAAGCCTCACGCAGTCCAGTACTGCGTGGTCACAACCACCCACGGGAAAAATAGTCACGAGCTATCCAGCGAGTTTAATAATGGTGGATGGTCTCACGGATTGGCTCCACACATAGGCTCGACGCTCAGATAGAGGATGTTTCGGCCTTTCAGAATTCAACACACACACAGGCTATTCCCGAAATCAACACAGACTATTTAATTTCTCATTCCAGAACAGAGGAATACACCAGTTTCCTTAGAGCCAGATACAGGCTTCCTCGAACTAGTTCGGCGATGGCAAATGGGTCTTCACGATCACGGCTTCAGGACAGAGAGGTATGGATTATTCAGAACAATCACAGGATTTTCAGCTCTCAGGGACACACGAGGTATTCTCTGCAGAGGTCGAGTTAATCGTACTGCTCTGAGCCTATACACGCTCAGGCAGTTGGATGGAATGGAGGAGGAATCCCCCTCATAGCTCATCTTGGTCGTTTTATCTGCATGCACCAGGGCTGACACTTGTCACCCTTGGAACTACATGCATTCCATTAGCCTGCATCCCTTTTGCATGCTTTCCCTTTCCAAAACTTAGGATAAACAGAAATGCACATGTCTCTTTTTGAAATAATATTAAAATATTATTTCTCAGGCTTAAGCCCCCTAGGCTCAACACTTAGCCCCTTTCCCACCTTCTAGCCCCTAGTTTCTTGCCCACTCTATGGACGCTCAGTCCCCCTTCACTCATTCATCGTGGTCGGTCTACACCTGGCAGTGTTTATATTTTATTAATCATTCTGCATACATACAAGTACATCAGTAGGCTCATGGCCTTCTACACTTAGGCTCCCTGGCCTAACAAACACATAACCCTACCATCTTATATAAAACTCGGCTCACCAGCCTATAGAACATGTTTACAATTCATTTCATATATCCTGATTTGCAACGGGGCTCGGCCTTGGGGACACTACATTCTTTCCTTTGATTCCCTGTATTTTTGTTGTAGCTTCTCAAATTTGTAGTGGTTGTTGGTCTCTCATAATATATTGTTGAAGAGCAGTTTGGTGATGCCTTGTTCCATGAATATTGACAAGTATTCCATATTCTTCCTTCATAATGTTGATATCCTCCTTCTCGTCTTCCTTGAAATGTTTCCTAGTAATGAGGGTGTCAATATGGTTTCACATTTGACGGTCTTCCTTCACTCTGCACATGAATTTCATCTATCTTCTCTTCAGAGACAATGGAATCCTCGATCATTTTTCCTTGGTCTTTTATTACTCTATCCTCAGAGATAATATCATAATATTTGGCATGCACATCCTCTAGATGGAGTTCAAATTATTCAAGTATCTTCTGGTGACCTTCTTGAATCTTGTCTTATTTCTATTTTGGAAGCTGAAATGTCACCCCATTTATCAAATTTTGACATCCTTCTTCAATTCTAGATTGCATTTATGATTTTACCTCATCAATATTTAGGGATTCTTTAACCTTCTTGCACTTTCAAGTCTCTTGGTGGATTCTTCATCAAAAATCCTTACTTTTTCTTGGTTTTGACAATGCTTCTTTTCTTCTTTCAAACTCTTGACCTCATCCAATAGTTTTTTATTATGTTTTCATAGTCTACATATCCCTTCATCTTTTGTTTTCAAATCTTCCCTTGACTCATCATTTTCCCACTTTTATTTACTATTGTTTTATTTCTTTAAGTTCTTAACCTTCTTAATGAGTGATTCTTTAAGGGATTACATCTTGGAAAACTCATCGTATTTCTTCGTAATACATTTTCTTAGATCTTAATTATCCTTTTGCAATTTGGAGACATTTTCTTTGATTCCTTTAATTCCACTTGAATTTTATGCATCTCCTCCATTTTTTTTTTATCCTTGATCCATTAATTTGAGAATAATTCTTCAAATACTTACCATGTGGTGCTTATTCTAGTACCTCCATCAAAGTTATACCACCACTTACCACCTTCACCATAAAAAAAACTACCTACCCCAAAAGGAGTATAGAAATTTTTATTTATCATTCTCAACCATTCTAAGGGACTTATTTTATAATTGTCTTGATCTCCACTAAACTTAGGTATTTCCATTGATTCTTAATTGAGGTATAACCCAAGCCTCAACTTCCAACCTTAATATATTAAGGATAAATATATCAAATACTTGTAATCCTTATTCCAATATTATCATCTTTATGTTATATTTTGAATGTATTTTGAATCAGCTCAATCGAACAGTCCAATCAAAAGTTATGATAGTTTTAAGTGAACATACCTTTGAAACCATGATTTGGAGTCTCTCCTCCTAACCGACATTCCTTTTGATGTAACTTTGCAATTTAGGCCCTTTTGAGTTTGAAATTACGAATTGTAGTACTATGAAATTTCTATTTTTCAATTCCATAGTTCTAAGAAAAATTGGATGTGCCAAGTCGAAGTTAAGGTAACTTCCCCAGATCTTCTTTATTTTTGGCCTTTCCAGGAGAGTGCACTTGTACAACGTGCCCCGCACAAAATAATTGATATAAAATTATGAATATTTTACTCAAGATGCTAAAAAATGTTCAAGATCCAATGCAAGTGGTCTCACATAATTCGGATCCTCATTTAATACAATAGGATTATTTTACTTGGAACACTTGTTTCATACTAGTTAATAGGACTGGTCAGACACCCTATATTCCACAACGTCTATCTCCAAAATTGAAATGCCCCAGATGCTAAAATTTATAGCAAAGATACTATGATAAGTATTCTCAAAATCCTCTAGTTTTATCCTTCTGAAGTGGCTCTAAGAAAAAGTTACAAAAAAATTCCAAAATGTTTTTATTGAGGAAGAAAAACCCTATGATTGGTGCTTTGATACAAAATGTAATGGACCAAATTATTACAAATATCATAAAATAACATAAGTACACACCATGTACATAATGTGAGAATGCAACACAACTCCAATATAGATAAGTTACACAATAAATCCTTAGATAATAGGGGAACTCCCTCCAAATAAGAAAATACCATTCATACTTCACAATTCACCTTGTTCAATAATGAATACATGATCTCTTATATATATCTTTTCACACTTGCACATGAGGCCCCTTGACAACTAGGCTGAACCTATTACACATATATTTACACATTACATATACATTTAGACCCATATATTCCCCTCCTTGGGGTCATATCATATACATTTATCCTGATATATGCTCCCCTTGGGTCATATTAGATTAACATATAACAAGGAGATTAAGTCACTTCTTAGATGGGATCATGCATAAATTGATAAGCTAGTGAAATTTTTTTCAAATAAACATTTTACTTTTTTGAGAAGGTCGTGATGTTATAAACTCATCTCCATGAGGTTGTAAGACTCAATATATAGTAATAGCTATAGGGCCCATAAAACATTTAATCATTGCATAAGGTCCTACTTTGATTGGGAATGTTTTCCAACCAGAACGTTTTTGTGGGTGCAACATTGAAGTAGCTCCATGTATGAAGGTTTGATAGGTAATTTCAATGACCAAGACCCTATTGGGAATGTACTTTGGAAATACATGATGATATTTTTGAAGGAAAAACAACCTAATGGAGGTTAGAATCTCTTATATCCAATAGTTGTCTATTGGCTCTAATGCTTCAATTGAGGCAACACTAAAATGGGGCTAGGATATATCATGGAACTTATAATACATGACCTCCATGAAGTTATAACATATCTAGAAACACTCGTTTGCGTACATGTCTTTTCATGGCCATTGAAATTGAACATGAACGACCCCTTGTTCTCAATTCCATGATTCTTTCATAGAAGTGAATTCACAAGTGGAGCATATAAAATCCATTAGATAGGACACCATATATAAATAAGGCATTTAATCACTTGATTTGTCCTACTTGACCCTATTGATACTATGGCATAAGACACTAAATATCACATAATCCAAATCTAAAACCATATCACCATTTAATATTAAATGTATTATTTTCACTCTACTAAGCCAAAGGTCATCCACACTTGCCTTTCCATATTATTTATTGACCAATACAACCACATCTTGGATGCTTGTGTGCAATTTCACAATATTATGGTTCGCACCACTTTTCCGTTTGAAGGATTTGGGAGAAATCGACTAAGATTGGACAAATTCATGCATATCATTCTCTTCATGTCCCCATTTCATAGATTTCACAACACTCTTCATTGAAGCATTTTTTAATGGCTAACTTTCACCAATTGGCTACTTTTAGGCAATTTTTTCAAAAAATAAATTTTCCAATTGGTATTATTTTGTTTAAATTTTTTCTTGTTTTTAATATAACATATTCTAATATTGATAATATTAACCAAATTTTACAAGTATTAATAGTAAATCATGTGATTTTTGTTTAACTACATATATGATTTTTTCAAACAAAAACATTCACCTAGGCAGGATACTATATTTAGAGATAATATTTCATTTATTAAAGTTTTCCTCGGTCTTCACTCTTGGCTAACTAAGTTTATATTATATTTGAACATATCCAGTGTAAAATTATCCACACTTGATGCATTTCCTTTTTAGATCAACTTAATCAATGAATGTTGTAATAATGTCATCACACAGAAACATAATTTCACGAGTTGTAACATTGTGAATATTTGAACACTTAACATTCTCATATTTCCAAGCTTGTGATTTAATTGTTAGCATGGACATGCCTAATTCATTTAGGGGTGTTGTATCATATTTATAGTAGTAGAGGGGTTCAAAATATGAGAATTTTGTTTTTAGGAAAATGCTAAATGGAAATACTAAAGTTACAGAACGAAATTATCATGTCTCATGGTCTCGATGATTCATCTATGATCTGATTGTATGTTTCTTTGTGCTAAAATAAGTTAGGCATCTCAGTGTGTTTATGTTTACTGTTCAATTGGGTTATTGTGTATGACTATGGAAGAATAGACCAGACCTGAGGTGTAGTAAAATCTAACAATAAGATCATCCTAGAACTAGGTCTCATATATATATATATATATATATATATATAAGACAAAGGGGTAGAATTATGATGAAAGGGTGCAATGAAGGGTTCTAACCGACTTATACATATAACAATAAAAATTTAATAATTCATTATTTAGGGATAAATAAACGGTTTTATACATAACATGGGGTTGTTTCTAGGGATTAACATATAACAAGGAGATTAAGTCACTTCTTAGATGGGATCTTGCATAAATTGATAAGCTATGGAAAATTTTCCAAATAAAAATTTTACCTTTTTGAGAAGGTCATAATGTTATAAAGTCATCTCCATGAGGTTGTAAGACTCAATATCTAGTGATAGCTCTAGGGCCCATAAAACATTTCTCATTGCATAAGGTCCTACTTTGATTGGGAATGGTTTTCAACCAGAACATTTTCATGGGTGCAAGATTGAAGTAGCTCCATGAATGAAGGTTCGATAGGTAATGTCAATGACCAAGACCCTCTTGGGAATGCACTTTGGAAAGACATGATGATATTTTTTAAGGACATACAACCTAATACAGGATAGATTCTCTTCTTTCCACTAGTTGACTATCAACTCTAATGCTTCGATTGTGAAAACACTAAAATGGGGATAGGAGGTATCATGGAACTTATAATACATGACCTCCACGAAGTTATAACATATCTAGAAACATTCTTTTGCATACATGCCTTTTTTTTGTCATTGAAATTGAACATGCATGACCCCTTGTTCTCAATTCCATGATTCTTTCAAAGAAGTGAATTCACAAGTGGAGATATATAATCCATCATATAGGAGACCATATAGAACTAAGGCATTTTATCACTTGATTTGTCCTACTTGAACCTATTGATACTCTTCCATAAGCTACTAAATATCACATAATCCAAATTTAAAACCATATCACCATTTAATATTACATGTATTATTTGCACTCTACTAAGCCAAAGGTCACCCACACTTGCCTTTACATATTATCGATTGACCAATACAACCACATTGATAATACTAACCAAACTTTACAAGGATTAATAGTAAATTGTGTGATTTTTATTTATTATTTACCTACATTCTCTACATATATGAGTTTTTCATTTAGAGATAATATTTCATTTATTAAAGTGTTCCTCGATCTTCACTCTTGGATAACTAATTTTATATTGTATTTGAACATATCTAGTGTAAAATTATCCACACTTGATGCATTTCCTTTTCCTTTTTAGATCAACTTAATCGATGAATGTTGTAACAATGTCATCACACAGAAACATAATTTCATGAGTTGTAACATTGCGAATATTTGAACACTTAACATTCTCATATTTCTAATCTTGTGATTTAATTGTTAGCATGGACATACCTACATCATCTAGGGCTGTTGCATCATCTTTATAGTACTAGATGGGTTCGAAATATGAGGATTTGTTTTTATGAAAATGCTAAATGGAAATGCATGTTTGACTAGAGCATGTTAGCTTGAATTATTATTCTTTCTTCTTCACCTTTGTCTTCCAATAATGCAATGTTTTCCTTTAACATTTCAATATAGTAATAAAAGTTAAAACAAAGCTTATGATTCCTTCTTCTTCACCTTTGTCTTCCACTAATACAATGTTTCCCTTTAACATTTCAATGTTTCCCTTTAACATTTCAATGTTTTCCTTTAACATTTCAATGTTTTCCTTTAACATTTCAATATTGTAATAAGAGTTAAAACAAGACTTTTTAACATTTCAATATTGTAATAAGAGTTAAAACCGGGCTTATTATTCCTTCTTCTTCACCTTTGTCTTCCACTAATACAATGTTTCCCTTTAACATTTCAATATAGTAATAAGAGTTAAAACAAGACTTTTGAATGCATCATGGAAGAAAGAGAAAGAATCCATTATATGAATATTTTATATTTACTTCATATTAAGTCACAAAAGGAATTAAGACTACACAAAAATAAATGTGGGTGACAATGGTTTGTTTTACAATATTCTGACATGTAAAATATATGAAAGATAAGATAAAGAACTTCAATGAGGAAATGCATCACTTAGAAGCTCGCTCAGCCTATAAATCCCCTAAAAATGTGACTAAAATAAGATTAAAAATGGTAGTAACAAACTTTCCAAGATTCAAAATGTTTTTTCTTGATTCCCATGCAAGAAAACTATATATCTTTTGGTTTTTCAAAGCCATCGAAGAGCTAAGGAGGCCAACTCTTTTCTCCAACTTAATCTATGCAAAGAATCCCAATTTACTATATGAAAAATCTAATTATGGATCATATTTGTCATATTTAATGTTCATTTAAATCACATAGCTACAAGGGATAACTAACTATGAATTCATGAATCATGTTAAATTTATAAAAACTATGATGAGAAACTTAATTAAAAGAGTCTTATATTGTTCCACAAAAGTTTGTTGTGAGATTCAATGAATTCTAGCATGTATAAATTGTAGGGTCCATAATGTAAAGCATATTACATATGTGTGACATTATCATACGTCTTTCATTTCCTTGATTTTCGTGAAGGAGAGATAAAGGGTAAACTAATGAATATTTTGCAAAGATGTGAACTTTTTTTTTTTTCGAGTAGCAACATTGCATTTGATTTTTAAAAGTATTTGGTGTCCAAATAAATTTTTTCCATCTCTTTTTACCGCTTATCCTTCTATTGTGCCTGGCACCAACAACCCTCTATTTTCTTGTATTTTTGTTTGACACCCCCCGTCCAAGAAAATTGAGCCCCTTTTTATTTTCTCAAATTTAGTTTTTGGACATGGTTGCTCCTTTCTCTCTAAGCATGCCATTTTAAGTTTCAAATCTTTATTGAGCTTACATATTTTAACTCTAGACACTTAAGAAAACTTGTGAAGATTGAGTTTTGGTTTTTGGACGAGTTAATGTAAACTCCTTCGGTGTACACTGGAAGAGTTACCTCAAACTCCTTTGATGTACATTAGAGGAGTTCCCTCTAGCCACTTTGGTAACCATCAATGAACTTGTTCCACTTTCCTCTTAAATGCATTTTCCCGTCGTGTGACTTTATACCAACTCCTCTTGTTTCACTGGAGGAGTTCAGGTAAACTCCTCCTATCAAACTAGAGGATTTATTTCCTTATCCTTCGTTGAACACTGCTACACTTTGTAACAAGTCCTCTAGTATACACTGGAAGACTTCCCATGAAGTCCTCTGGTGTACATCAGAGGACTTCTCAGAAACACCGCAGGTTCAATCCTATCCCATCCATTTTCACTTATTTCCTTCAAATCCCAAAGATTATAAAACCACACTCGTCCTCCCTTCTCCATCATTTTCATCGAGTGCCCAAGAGAGAAAATGAGACACCGAGTGAAGAAAGGTCAATCAAGAAGATTCCTTTCTCTTAACCAACCAACACCTTCCACATGTCAATTAATCGCTAGGTAATCCCTAAATATGGTCATACCTTGTTTTCTTTTCACTGTTTTAGATTACTAGAATTTAGTATTCAAGTTTCATAGTAAGCTTTCCATCTCATGATTAACTGTGCCTTCCATCGCATTCGACAAACCCTCTCCCCCTTTAAATATTGGCATAGGGTATCACTGTAGGTTATGTCCCAGTGCCATCTCTCCATTTAATTCGATGTCAGATGCTCCTCAAACAACCATAACCCTTAACTACTGCCACCATGGATTTAATTTTTCATCCCCCCCGCCCAACTTGAAAAGGTACTAATCGTGTGTGCTCAATTTTTGATACATTGCTTCTCGAACATATGGTTAATCCTTTAGAGCTCGAATCCAGAAATTAAGAAAAAAAATAGCATCCAAGACTTAACCAAAATTTAAAATGAATTTCCATGTAAAGCAAAAGAGTTGTTACCAAATATCTTGATCTCACTAGCAGTCTTCGCTTTAAAGTTTTTGGTTCCCCTGGGAAGGTTAGCACTAACTCCTCTGATCTTCACTAGAGGAGCTGATATAAACATCTTCGATATTCCATATATTACACTAACACACTTAATATTAACACCTCTAGTTTTCACTGGAGGAGTTAGCTCAAACATCATCTTTTTTATCGCTTCCACACCTATACTTCATGTGATTTTCATTGACTTATTTGGATATACTTTCATGAACTTCCCTGATATCTTTGGAACCATTCATATAAATTTATCTGGTGCACACCATAACATTTTCCACCAACTTTTTAGGTTTCACCGATGCTCTTCCCATAGAATGGCCTAGTGTACATCGATTCCCTGCACCTTAACTTATCTGATATACTAAATTACCCATCAAATAAATCAACACCAACCCATTCAATAGTTATTGCAGTAGTTCCTACGAACTACTACGGTTTTAAACTTTCTTGATTTTACTCACTAATGATTTGAAATCTACAATGCATGCCATAATACTTTCCTTGTCTAATGATGACCTTCCACCCAACATCAACACTAGCGATTCCTCGGGTATTTTGCATGATATACTTACAAAAACTATTCCTGGATATACATGTATTAGTTATTACTTTGTCCTTGCAATGATATCATTTTTACTTTGCAGTTTCAAACATGTCGTTGAGAAAGAAAACAACTAGCAAAGCACCAACCACTGAGGTGTAACATCCTGCTCTTGCGAGAACATGTTATTGACTTATTCTTTGAGGAAACTTATGTGCAAGTGATCCAATTTTAGTATATGGATGCATGTTTGCTTATGGATTCATGTGATGATGTTGATGGATTTTGATGTTATGTTATTTCATATCTTTGTATTGACATATTCTATTGACGAGTTTTCCATGAGTGTGCAAGACACTTCACAGATTGAGGATGCCACTGGAATCAATGAACCTCCTTGGACTCTGGATCGAGTCGGGGAGTGGACTATATTGGTTGGGTATTTTTATTTACCCATATGTGACATATGATCATGTATATTATGATGTTGTTTATGGATCATTGACAATGTTTTGTTGATGGATTCACACTAACGATTTCTTTCTAATAAAACTCACATAAGGAGTAAAGGGGACATACACAACAACCAGATATTGAGGGAGAGGTATGGAAACATCCCTGTCACATCCTTCTAGCACTCTCATCATGGCTCGAATTGTAGGTTAACAATTACCTAGCTCAAGATACCCACGATGTCATGAGGGAAGACTGAGACATTCACTCACAAAGTTTATAAATGGAGCGCAATAAGGTAGGGTCCTTATTCCTTAGTCTCTCACAAGGTTGCCTAAATGGAGTATTGACTCCAAGGGTTGGACAACTACCAAAACCCTTCAAAGGCGAGTGGCACCCTTGGAGCACGTAGTGGTTCTTGAAGGGCATGTTGTGTAATTAAAAATTGAGTCAAATGGCGAATGGCACCCTTGGAGCATAGAGTGTGTCTTGAAGGGCACATTGCAAAAATAAAACTTGAGTCAATGAAACTAGGTGCCTAGAAAACAATAATTTGTTTTGACATTGTCAAAATTAAAATAATTATTAAATGGGTATAAAATATCTTTAAAAATTCTAAGCCTACTTTAATAATTTGAGCCTAAGTCTAAAGTGGGTTAGAAGACTAAAACTCATTTATAAATTAAATAAATGGGGGATGAAGAAAAATCAAGTTAGGAATTAAAAGAGTAAAAATTATATCTAAATATTTAATTATATAAATGTGTGCAAGAGAATACCAAATTGGAAATTAAAATAAGAAATGAAATAAATGTAAAAATGAATGTGTAAGCATAGAAAGAAATCTAGAGTCTAGTTAACAGTAATCTAGCTAGAGAGGAATCCTATTTTAACTCAACACAGATTTAGAAAGGTGTCAGTCATAAATTGGGAATAAAGGAATAAAAGCGAACTAGGAGTGATTTAAGGAGCGCTTTTAGGAGATGTGAGAGAAATTCACTTATAATTAAATTAAATTGTGAAATTTTCTTGTGCAACTACATATGGGTGTATTATTCGACGAAAAATTTTCATGCTTCAACTAGTTTCATTTTTGTTTTAAATAGGGTGGGATTTTCGTCAATATTGCCACAAAAGTTCGTTGCAATATCGACGAAAATCCTATTTAAATGTAGTTGGGATTTTCGTCTCTATAGCGACTAACTATCACGGCAATAGCGATGAAAATTTTTCCTATCTCATTGGTCGATGTTAACGGCTAGTTGACTATTTTATCTATATATATGTGACTTTAAGAGACTTTGTGACACAATTGCTATAGTTGATACATTGTTCTTGGC
>ML787156.1:189138-223376 GCA_009831015.1 Picea engelmannii
TGTAGGTAATTCCTTATATTCTTCAAGTACATAAGAGTTTAACTTTAGAGCTATGGTCAAATTAAAACAAATAGGTCTTAAAGGAAATTGACCATGTGGTTTTGTATATATTTATCATACAACTTGATTACCAAATCAAAATGTTGCATGATACTTCAATGCCTATACTTCAAAATGTTGTAGGATACTTCAATGCCTAAATGAATGTATATATTTATCATATTTATCATACTTCAATGCCTTAACTWTGATGTACAATTCCTTATCTTATTTGGGGTATATTATGATTGCACCAACAAAAGTTTCAATTGTTATGTTATCCAACTCCTTTTTTGTATCAAAGGTTCCGCCATTATGTATCATGCAAAATTTTCTTTGATTTCAAATGAAATTGCAATTTTTATTAGATTTAATATTGATGCATTACAATTCTTTCATGTCAAAGCTTTAGTTACTTGGTTTTCAATTGCAATGAATTGAAAGTTTATACTTGCCTTTTCTAATGTGCATTGAAGAGACATTTCATTCCTAAATAATTTGCTAACACCATGAATTACCTTGGTTCAATTAAATTATCTTGGATAAACCAATTTACCATGAATTTTATATTTCTTAGGTCAATACAAAATTCACATCTTCTAACTACAAAATCCATACAAAACAATAATTGTTTTCCAAGCTCATATTTCTTCATGTTGGATTGCAATTAATTGTGGGTTAATATGGCATTACCATATTACAATATAATATGGTAATCCCATATTACATTGTAATATGGTATACCATATTACAATGTAATATGGTAATACCATATCTCATGTAATTTTTTTTTAAAAACTTGATGACCTCGTCGCAATATTGACGCTAGTTTGTCGGAAACAAAAATTGCATTTTGACCACCATGGCAATAGTGATGAATTTTCGTCGCAAGTTGCCACAGTTTTCCATTGCACATACAACATCTTCATCGCAACTTTGGTCTAGATGAATCCATGTCGTCGCTATTGCCATGGATTTTCGTTGCAAGTTTCCACGATTTTTCATCGCACTTACAACATCTGCGTCGTAAGTTTTTGACTTGTCAAAACCTTTCGTTGCAATTGCGACGAAATTTCATCATAATTGCCACGGTGGTTAGTTGTACTTGCGATGATATTTTGTCGGAATTGTGACGATGAAAAGGGCTAACCGAAATTGACTCTGGTGACAAGTGGAGAGATCATTTTGTTGATGTTTCCACGCACACCTGGATCGTCGATATAGTGACGAAATTATTCCGACCAAAAAAAAACTCGTCTTTCGTGGAAATTAAGACAAATATGTGTGGCAATATCAATGAAAAACCGTCGCATATTTGGTCATATGTACTAGTGCTAAGATAATGGAAGAAGAAATCACGAGGTATATATCAAGCTAATAGGAATGCATGAAAAAATTCTAGGAGAGACAGAAAGAATAGTAGACGATTGTTGATACATTCCAAAATTGTTGAAGGTATTTCCACAATAGCATGGAGATATCAAATCGAGAATAACTTAAAATTGAAATGAATTTTTGAAAGGAAATCAATAAGGAACCATGAAGAAGAAAATGGATCTACACATAATTGTGAGTGCAAAAAGAGATGGTGCTTGAGAAGAATCCATCTCAAGTGGCATAGAGCCAGGAGTGGAATTCCCAGAGGTTGGAAGTATCACTCAAAATTATGAAGGTAAAGTAAAAGTAATGTTGAGTATCTTCAATTAACTCTATGATGTTAGTGAAGGAGGCTTATGTACATCCTTATAGTATGCTATAGATTGGTTGTACAAGTCAATTTTGAGGCTAGTTGGAAAAGAGAAGAGAAGGGTACAAGAAAAATCAAGTACTAAAGTATTCAGTCAGGAAAGGGATGAAGTAGTTCAGTATGAAAAGTAAATGGATGTTGAAGATCCAAAGTCTATAAGACAACATGATTGGAATTATAATTCATCCAAGTATGAGTCGGGATAGATGGATCCAGAAAATAAATAAAAGATGAAGGTTAATATCATCGTATCTTTTGGTTGGAAAATAAAAGGAAACCAAGAGGGATTTGGATAGAAACTGCTCATGACAGAAATAAACATGCACAATGAGTATAGTTAGAGCACAAGAATATTCAGGAATCCAGGAAGATGTGAAGACTTATAGTATCATCAAGGAAAAGTGATTCATGGATATAGAAGCTACTGCAATTTTTGTGGCAGCAATTATGTTATGGTTTGTTGGGACAACCATAAAGAGAGAATGCTTGCATTTTTGCAAGTGGTGTTGATGATGTTGTTGCATATGGAAGGAATAAAGAAAAACATGGAATGTTGATTATAAGACTTATAAAAGAGTCACGAAAGCTTCTACTGTCATCATCTAATCACGTAGCATCAAATTCGTTTAATGGCATCTATGCAGGTAAGTATTTCTCTTTTGAAATGATGTTGCATAATTTCCAAAGGGAAATTCAGGGAAGAATTTCCCCAGATAGAATTCTTATAATACCTAGTATGGTATTGTTTAAGTGTATTAACATGAATAAGATACCACTAGGTGTGGTAAAGGCTAGAGGCATGTTATAGTTATCAAAGATTCTTAGCTTTTGAATGCACACACTAACATAATAGCATATCATGTTAACTTGGTTATGAGGTAATAACCAAAGAAATAAAATATAAGAACTTGTTATAGGAATGATGCTAGAAAAGCTAGTCATGTATGAGACCAGGACATGGTTGGATATGGAAACGTATGGATATAGAAAGCTTACGTACCACAAAAATACCCAATGAGCTTCATACCTTTAAATAATGCTGGTATGCAACCTTTTTTCTAACACTAATGCAAACCAGAGACTTATATTCTTGGTGTAGTGTTCAGGTCGAAAAGGAAGGAATCCAAATAATTGAGAAGACAATGGGAAGTGTGTGGAGAATGTTTCAAGACATTGGCCAGATTTCCAATTAATGGATGGTGAGATACATGACTTATATAAAGAGAGTTATGAACAATCAATGAAAAGGTGCATTGGATAGATATGCATTGAGAGTTGCACGCATGCCTAGTAAGTGGCAAAGTTACACTTATGCATGATAGAATTGTATACTTAATGCATTTGTTGAATGTGTTTTGTGAGTGCATGCATATATATTATTGCATGGAAATAATTATACTAACGGATGAAATGTTGCTAAATCATGGAGTTGAGAACATTTCAAGAGTTGTTAGGACATTGCAACAGGAAATTTGAAAGTCAAGTAGTCACATGAGCATTGACTACATGAATTTTTTTTTTCCAGAAAAATAAGTAATGAACTTACTGATAGTATTTATGAACAGGTGTATGCATAGAATGATAATTCATTATATCTAATAAATTGTTTCATAGTTTTGATTGAATGGTTAGTTATAGACAATTCTAAGAACACTTCATAAGGTTTTTGTACATATTGCAATGAGAGTATGATGTACATGAAATACTGACAATTTGTTGGCTGAATGCAAGATAGAAGCATTGCAGGAAAAATGGTATTCAACATGGTGCTTGCTGAAAGCTAGAAGGAAGACTACATCTTATTATTGCAACAACAATTAAAATTTATGAAAAAGAATTTCATATTTTGGGGAAAAGTTGAATTACTTATGAAATAAGTTTGAGTTCTAAACGAATTCTTTTATGTTCTCTCATGATAACTGCATGTGTGTGATGCATTTGAGATAATATTGATTAAAGTTGGAATATTGGGAAAAAACAACTACTGTTGAGGACACTAAATCCCTATAGTTATAAAACATTGGTGGGGTTTTGGTAATGGGTTAGCACT
Source organism: Picea engelmannii (assembly GCA_009831015.1). Lineage (NCBI taxonomy): Eukaryota > Viridiplantae > Streptophyta > Pinopsida > Pinales > Pinaceae > Picea > Picea engelmannii. Next base: position 192,975 of record ML787156.1, read on the forward strand.
CTCCTTGTGTGTGAAATCCTTGAAAATATGGATCATTGAAGGGCTGCGTAGCAGTGAAGGGATGCATGAGCCTGGAAGTGTGAGTGAAACAAGGAAGAGGCAATTCAAGGATGCTTATAGCATGGTAGATTCCATTAGGAGGGTGTGTCAAATGGAATAGTGAGTATTATAACCCTAAATTGCACCATGCATGCATACCTGGCATCAGACCATTTCACTTACTAGTTTTTCCAAGCCATCACTGAGCAACTCTTCTTAAAAACCATATTTTTGAAGATGTATGCGCCCTACACCATTATTGCCCATGTACAAATGCTTACTGCACCACTGCAACTCGCATACAAATGCTAGTTGCACCACTACAACCCACGTATACTCATAAAATTTGAAAAAATTAAAAAGTTGCAAGGAATTAGTTGAGATTATGGGCTATTGGGTAGTTTCCCAGCTGTCCCACCACCTATAACCCGTCAACCATTCGAATAACCATCCTTTTGTAATATAAAGGAGGTGTTAGGGTCTCATTCAAAAGTGAAGCATAAAAATAGTGAAACTCTACCCATTTCAATTTCCCCCCTTGCCCCAATAATTTGCAACCACATTGTGAGTTTTGAGACAAAATTCCCTATTCTTTCCTTTTTCCTCCATTGCAAGCTTAATCCATTCCCTAGAGAGATATGAAGAGGAGAAATATATGTGGAAGTGCAGTTGTAGCTTGGTAAAGAGGAGCCCAGACCAGATTCGAGGAGCAACCTCTGATCTCATTGTAAGTAACTTTGTGAGACTAATAAAAAGGAATACTTTTTCTGTCCTGAATATGATGTGTTCAATCTTAATGTTTGGTTTATATTTGATTATGACATCTAACCCACTAATTCATATATAAGATGCATGTTCGTATTTCTTTGTTTGTTTGTTTATGAATGCAGGTCAACCTTGGGAGGAAACTTGTAGTTGAGGAACAATCAAATGCAAAAGGATCGAGATCGGATGTGGCGTTTAAGGTAGAGTTACCAGATCTTTTTACCTTCTGTTTTATGCATGAATGTGGGGTGTATTTCGGGTAGTTGTTAAAAAGTAGGAGACTTTAGACAGTTAGCTCTGCCTACATGTTGAACCCTAGTGTAGTCCATAGGAGGGTTTTCCCACTATAGCAGAATTGTGACCATACTAGGGAAGCCTCTAAGGTTTTTAGGGGATATTGTTTTGGGTGTTTTAATTGGTTTGATTACCTTTTTTGAGTTTTTTGTAAGTTGTTGTGTATTTAAGGGATTATGGTCTTTCATACCAGTACTCCCTCCCTTTTAAGCTTGACTGTTTTCTTTTTTGAGAAGCTAAAGAGGTGTACATGGCCTGTAGTGGGTCTGCACGGGTACATATGTGCCCTACCTTTAGACAGCCTGTGTACATATGCAGGTTGCTTAAGTGTCAGTAGTGTGCCTGTGTCAAGAAAGTATTTTTTCAAGAAGAGGCATTCAAACTCTTCCCTGATTGAAGTCATACTTCTGGGTTTTGTTGATCTAGTCCTAGTCTCTATTGTTACAGTCTTTAGCCTGGGTTTGATGTCAATTAGCTTATTTCTTTAAAATATTTCTTATGTTTTCTTAGTAAGGGTTTGAGACGAGTTTGTGAGTCTTTTCTGATCATACTATTTAGTATTGTCAGTGACTCCCTAAGATCCGCAGTAGACCTGAAGCCAGTTTTTAGGTCTTGTCTTGTCTTTACTTTTTCCCTTTTACTTGCTTTAGAAGAAAAGAAAAAGAATCCATTTCAAGTTTCTTATTTTGAAGCATAAAAAAAAAGATTTTATTTCTTTGTTTGGTTAAGTAGTTAGGTTAGTTGTCTTTTCTTATCAGGAGAAAGAGTTCTTTCGTAAGTTCTTTACTAAATTCTTAGAAAACTAAGTAGCTCACAGTCGAGCGAAATCTTGTTTTGGGTTTTTCTTTTAAAAGATATTAGAAAAAGTAGTTACGAAAAGTTGGTTAAAGAGTTTAAATTTGCAAATCTTTATTTTTCAAAAAGAAATAGTTTGTTTTCAGTTTCATATTCTTCTCTTTCGTCTCTTAAAATACACCACTAGTTTCATTTATGTTTCCTTGACTTAAGAAAAACCACTTAAAATTAACACTTAATTAAAATTTATTAGACTTTATGTTTATAGGGTCCATTAACTAGTCTAGGTTGGAGACTTGATTTAGGTTGGAGACGAAACTCTTCAAGGCTATAAACAAACATACGAGTCTGATCTAGGGAGTGTGAAAAGTCCAGTAAATGTGAAATTCATCTAAGACCCCCCTCTAACACAAGGGCTAAACATGAGGTCATGTGCGGAAAGGTAGTGGAGATAACCCCTCCAAAGCCGGACCAAGCATAGTGGGGAATGCATATAGAGGACTTGTCTTGGGATTTTGTTGATTGCATTTTCCACAGAGCTTTGTGGGTCTCAAATCCATTCGAGGTCTTGATTCGTCTTCCAGAACACTTGATTTGGATACCCTTGATAGGTTTCAGGCTTGATACCCTACTCATTGCGGTCAACTTGATTGTCGATTGTACCTGCCTGGTGACTGTTCGTGCATTGGCAACCTAGTTTCCTTTATTTAGTGACTTACACACATGAATGCGAGGGTATACCATGGTACCTAAGATAGAAATTGGCCCATGCTTTACAGAGTATACCCAGAGAATGCTTCCATATTCGAGTTTCACTTTCACTGGTAAGTTGCTCTGGTGTTGGTTGGTGTAACTTTTTTTCCAACTAGCTATTGATTTGATTACTTTATCTCATAGGAACTCTTTCTACTGTGTGTTTGTTTTCAACGTTAGTAAAATCCCTAGTGTGTCATTGATATTCTCACAAAGTGGAAGATCAAGAGATTCATCGATCACAAAGGCTTTAGGGCCTGTCGTCGGTTGAATTGGAGCCACCCCCACCACCGTGAAGGCGAAGACTTGACTAGCAAGGGTCATTTGAGGTGATCGGGCCATGGGAAACTGTACTCGAGTCATCCCCAAGAGAAGAACTCTCACATCCAGAGGAGCCTACTATTTCTGACCTTGGAGTGGAAGCTCTCGGTCTGTATAACCCTTTGATCAATGACTTGTCGGCACCCATCGTGGTATAAGTTGTCACCCTAAGGGTAACTCATTGTAAGTGTCAAATATTATTGCAAGAAGCAATGGAAGAAAATGTTGCTACTTCACCAGGGAGTCCTCACACTCCCTCTATGACTGCCACTACAGAGGGTGTTCCACCTCCTAAACCACCTTCGTTGGTTTGGACCACCATGGTCTAGACCGCCTCTACTTTGGGCAGTGGTCTAATTCTGTCTATGGTGGTGATCACTGATCCATTTACCCAGAGTGTGACAGGCCCTCTTTTCTCATATGGGATACTTGGATTTGATACAAACTCTGTCCTCTCCTACTTTTCCTTACATACCACGGGTCTGGGGGCAGTGATCTCTAACGGTCCTCTGCAAGGGTCCATGGGGGTCACCTCAGTCCTCTATAATGCTTTCTCTTATAGTGAGGGTCATATACCTCCATTGTCCCCCTCGCTAGGTATTTCTCCCCAGCAGCTCATCTCCCTGAACATGAAATACATCTTTTTTGGAGCAGGTAGTCAAGAACTTTCTTCCAACACCACGTCGGTGGGTTCTTTGTTATTTTCTTTGTTCAACGCATTTGGTAATAATGAATTCTTGTTAATTTTCATCTCGGTTAGGGGAAAACCTTGTTTTGGATCAGAAAATCCTATGCAGGGTACTATTCCTGCACAAGGGGAAAACACCTCTCAAGAACCTTGAAATCCGTGGCAAGGATCAATCCCCTCATCGGGGATGCCAACCATGGGCAACCCATTCCATGGCCAATGGAACCCTAGTCAAGGCTCAGTACCTATGCACATCTGTTCGGCAAGGGGAAACCCTTTCCAGAACCTTTGGAATACAACATCGAGAGAAATACCTTCCCATCCCTCAGTGTCCAATTACGAGATTCAATCGATGACATCTCAACAAGCACAGTATCCATACACTGGCCATGGCCATGGTATTTACTAGAAACCTGGCCAACAACCTAACTTTTCCTGTCAACTCGGTGCCAACCAAATTCCAGGCTCCTTTCCTCCTATACATACTCAACAACCTAAGCTACCTTTTCTGGCAACATTACATTTTCCAGACTTGTCAAGATTGATAAACAACCCAATCTATCATGATCTACATTGGCCTCCAATGCTGGCCAAGTTTCCCTCAGACATTCCAAAGTTCGAAGGTAAGCCTAACGAACATCCAAGCGATCATGTGACCACCTTTCACCTATGGTGCTCGTCCAAATGGTTTAGAGATGACTTTGTCCAGTTGCATTGTTTCAAACCACTCTTATTGGGAGTGATTTGAAATGGTACACTGAGATCGACCACTCAAGATACTCTACTTTTGGAGAATTGGCAATAATTTTTCTAAAGAATTTTCAATTACCTGTGAGATACGATGCTGACACCGAATTGCTGGCCAACTTTGAGAAAACAAAGGATGACCATATATTAGATCACATCTAAGAATGGAAGTGTCAGAAGAGTTTGATAAAAGTACCAGTTCCACCAACATTCCTGCTGGAGTGGTTCCTTAAGTCTTTGGTGCCTCAGTTATTCAAAGACGTAGAAATGTCAGGAGTATTTTTCGAGGAATAAGTGATAATGAGATATCAACAACTAAAACTGATATACTCTTAGTCTGGTTTACTTTATGAAGTTTTTCCATATGCGCCACGTTCCATTCTTGACAAGACCAGACAAAAGTCTGGACCACATACCGATGGTATTATTGGTTCAGCACAAGCAAATCCCGTTGATCAGTTGTCAAAACAATTACAACAATTGTCGATACAGCAAACAATGGCCAGCCAAACCACTGGTTCGACTGCTCCCCCTACTCAAATGTTGGATGTACAAGGTGTGCAATCGATAAACCCGAAAGCCAAACATCAGGATAATGGAAAGAAGAAACAATGAAAGAAGGGTAAGGGGGATAAGAAACCCACCAATAATATTGGTGGGGGAAACACAGAGAAAATAAATTCTAAGTATCCATGTAACCTTTGCAAGGAAGACCACCTAACTCACATGTTCCCTTGGCTTGTGGAGGCCCAAACATTATTGGTACAGAAATAGTTTGTTGTGTTAACGAACCCATTTCCACATGGGAAAAATTTAACTCAAGCCTCTGCGAACACGAATGGGGGAAGTCAGGGACCCCCTTCGTCATCTAGTAATCCTTAAACATTGAATATTTATATGTTGAAAGGTGATGCCCACATAGCGACTAGGACACATGATTAAAAAATGTCAAACTCTTCTGAGAAGGGTAAGGAAACCAAAAACCCATATGTTCCTCTCCAGATTGAGAAGACGTTGGTTGAAACAATGAAACGCATCACAAAAGGGGAGTTCAATAAATCTTCCCACAATCCAAATGTGAGGGCCACCCAGAACTATTATGTGGTGGAGGATTTTCCACAATCCCCTTGTGTGATGTCTTCTTTGGAGGTCCTCTAGAGCTTCCCTTCACAGAGAAAGGTTTTGTTAGCTACCTTAGGATCTGCTGATACTTGTAATCCATGAACGATCATGCTTGATACGACTGACTTGAAACCTTGTCTCCCATGCCATGTCACGTTTCAGATAGTAGTGGCTTATACCATGAAATGTTCTATCAGGAATATTTTCCGCACAGTGGTTGATGAGGGTGCCTCGTCATGCGTGATGTCCCTGGCATGTTGGAAGGCCATTGGCCAACCCGTTTTGTCTCCTTCACCCACTCTTCTTACCACTTTCAATGGTCATTCATTTAGACCACATGGAATCATTCCTTCTTTTTTCTTGCCACTAGGAGGAAAGACCGTGTGCATCGAAGTTGAAGTGGTTGATGCGCCTCTCGACTACAATATCTTGCTAAGAAGGAGTTGGACCTATGCTATGCATGAAATGGTCACCACCGTTTTCTAGGTATTGTTGTTTCCACATGAGGGTCATATCGTGTCCATTGATCAATTGTCTTTCTCACGTCCCGACCCTTCATCAGGGGTATCCACGATCCTGATGATTGAGAATCCACAACCCGATGTCCTCAATATAGGGGTTGGTTTGTGATAGCCTTTGATGGGTACCTTTGGTTAATCGCCTCCATCTAGCGATGTCCAGTTCATATCGGCTATCCCCGACCAGCCTAAGGCTGAAATATTTCAAGTGTCATCATTTTGCTCGACTTACTTTAACGATCCATGGACTCTTCATTCCCCATTGAACATGATGGAAGGGACAGGGAACCATGGGATGGCCCTGGCTTTGTCCGCGACAGAGGTTGCATACTCTATAGTCCAACAAACTTCCGTCGACCGCGATCCGACTCCTGCACAGGAGTTAGATCCAGTTTTCGGGCCTACCTGGGCTGAAGGTTCTCTCGCCACTACTGATTCCTTAGACTTGGTCTTTCCATCCAACGAGGTGATTATATAGGCAATGACTAGTCCAGACAAACCCTGGGATGATCTCCATAATAGATCTTATTTTCTCCCTGAGTTAGGAAGAATTGAGGCAGGTGAATTCATGTTGACTATGAATGGAGATAGGTCTTGTCCTATCAATCCTTTGGCTATGCATGTAGTTTACACAGAAGGTAATATGGAAAGCATCGCTGAAACAATACCTATTGACATCTCCAGAACCCCTCCCTCACATCTTCCCCTCTGCTCCAAACTCCCAATTATAGTAAATATTTCTTATTGTACTTTGTCATTGTAGAGTTGACCATTGCTTTGGTCTTAGTTCAAGAGGATGATCTTCTTGAAGAGCATGTGATTTATTACCTGAGTCGAGGCTTGGCTAGACCAAAATGCAACTACTCCCACGTTGAGTAGTCATCCATGTTGAGTAGTTGTCCATGCTATACAACGGTTCTGTCATTATATTCTTCTTCATAATACCACTGTCATTTCCATTTTGAATCCATTACAATACATGTTGACACGACGGGTAATCGACAGAAATATCAGTAGATGGATTTTATCCTCCAGGAATTTGACTTGGATTTTGTTTCTATGAAATCTAAGAAGTCATTGGTATTTATGGAACTTATCTCAAAACTTTCGGTCGAGTTAGGTGATGTTACACCAGAAGAATCATCGATTAAAGGAGATCTCATTCTAATTTCATCTTCAGACCCCTGGTGTGGAGATATGCTAGTCTATCTCCAGACTTTAAAGTACCCCACCTCTACTTCTCGTGACGAGCGTCAACGTATACGCCATCAGGAAAACAAATATCTCATTATCGATGACACTTTATATCGTCTAGGTGTAGATTGCATCCTCTGTCGGTGTCTCACTCATGAAGAAGCATAACTCATGCTTAACGACTACCACAATAGAGCATGTGGTGGTCATTTTTCTCAGTTGGAAAAAGTCCAAAAGATTCTATGAGTTGGTTACTTTTAGCCAATGTTAATCAAGGATTGCGTTGAATCAGTCAAGAAGTGCCACCCGTGTTAGATATTCTCTCGGAAGATGAGGGAACACCCTGATCCTATGTTTCCCATAATTATATTTGGCCCCTTCACCAAGTGGGGGATTGATTACACTACATGCCACCCCCCTTCAGCCAGGGGGCACCGTTATATCATCGTAGCAGTAGACTACTTCAAAAAGTGGGTCGAAGCTATGCCAACATTCAAAGATGATGGAAAAATGACATCCCTCTTTATTTTTTACCAGATAATAGCAAGGTTTGATATCCCAAAGGAGATTTTCACTAACCATGGTAGTCACTTCCAGAACAAAATGATGTCTAAGTTAACATCAAAGCTTGAGTTGAGGCAAGAGAATTCATCACCCTACTACCCATAAGAGAATGGTTAGGTGGAAGCTGTGAATAAGTCTCTCAAGAATATTCTGCAATGAACAATCAATTTGGCCCATTCAAATTGCCATTTGATGTTGTACTCGACGTTGTGGGCATAACAAACATCTGTAAAGACTGCAACCAGTTTTTCACCTTTTCAACTCATTTATGGGCTAGAAGCAGTCTTGTTAATAGAGTGTTATATACCATATATAAAGTTGGAAGTACATTTATTGCCAGACAGTTCACCACTTGAGGAATTCTTATTATATCTTGAGCAGCTCGATGAGAAATGCCATGATGTAGCCTTGGCTAATGAGGCTCACAAGAAAAAATTCAAGTGTCAGTATGATCAGTCCATTCATCCTCAGATTTTCTCTAAAGGTGACCTTGTCCTGGTCTATGACCAAGATAAGGATTCCCTGTGGGTAGGCAAGTTCAAACCCATGTGGTTCATACCATTCACCATGAAGGAGGTTTTAAAGAGGGGCGTTTATTGTCTGGTTCAGTCGTGTCATTTTTTATGTCATCTTTTTCACCGTGGCAGATGTCAAGTGAATCAGAGGTGTTCATTGGGTTTGTGGACGATGCCAACCAACACAATCAGAGGCTTGCTTCCATAGCTTGGGTGATCTTCACACCTCAAGGCCAATTGCTATCTTCTGGAGGTATCTGTCTAGGTGATGCCACAAACAATGTCCTCGAGTACAACACAGTGATAGAGTTGCTTCATGACGCTTTGTCGCATGGTATCTCTCACCTACGGGCCTACTTATATCCACAGTTGGTTGTGTCCTAGTTAAATGGGGTTTACCGCATTTATGATCCTACTCTACACCGACGATTCCTTAGGGTACGTCTCTTAGAACGATGCTTTGATTACATTACATATATCCATGTTCCTAGGAGATTGAATCAAATCACGGATACTCTAGCTAATCATGTATTAGATTGGCATATTGCACACACATAAAAGAAGCACACACATACACATGTACATACATTATAAAATTGTGATCCATAAGACATAAAAGTATGTAAATATGCATATGTATATATCAAAAGTCTCAGAGTACATAGGTGGGCTCAAGCGCCTAAAAAAATAATATGTCTAGCATACATTGCAAGGGATTATGCCCTCAAAAATATACAAAAAGAAATCCCTTGGCACGTAATCAGTCCACCCTAAGCTAAGCACGGGGCCTGTTGGCCCTTCCATAGTGAACGACGACATTTTCCAAACGTTGAAAAAGATGGACCCAGATCTGTGTCACCCCAACTACATGAGGCTGCATAGAATGTTGGAGATCCTTGATCTCATCCATGGGCATTGTATGAGTGAGCGCAGTGAGGTTCCACTCCACCTGCCTCAACACTCTCGCAACCTCTCTGGCTGGAGGTCCCCCGACTGTTGTTCCTGCTAGTCTGGTGATCATTGTTGGTGTTGCCTCTGGTTGAGGACGCCGCTTTCTCCTTGAAAAATCTTCTGGATGCATTGGTCCCACATCTGTACGTAAAATATACATAGTTGTCAGATAATCGGGTACACATAAAAATGATATATATAAAAAGAAACAAAAATTAAATAACTTTAAAAGTAAAAAACATACCTATCTCTCATCTCTCAGCTTCAGGAGGTAAGGTCATGTCCAAGTCCTTGGAAAAGTTGATCCCGGCATAGGGGTAGTCCTCTATTTCTAGAATATGTCGTGCCCACCAGTCGAAAAAGGTGTCGTCAAAGGCCTCCATGATCCTTCCACCCCCCTGTCGTGGAAACAATGTCACCCATGTACACAATGCTGGGACAGAGGCCACATGCCCCCACACTGTCTCTCATGGATTGATACTAGGTACCCTCTCAAGAAAGAATGATCATAGAATGGTCCTGAACCTGAAGTTTTTGTTGTTCCACCCGCAACACTTAGTGAGTTGTCTCTTCATGCAGTCTAGCATGGTTGTACTCCAGTTGAATATTCCTTCATTCAAGCACTGCACTGCATAATGCATGCGCGCCCGAGAGGCCTGATGTAAATTCACAGATCCAGTAATCTGCCCAATGATTAAAACTATCACTTTCAGTGATAGGTTGGTAATCTTGTTGATTAGCACCTGAGAACCTACTTTCTCAGTGTCGGCCTCGCAATGTAGTTCAATCAACTCAACAATGTTGTGAGGTCTAGGGGGAAAAACACACAAGTTGATTGTTTCACTCCTCCTCGAGAGGCCAGTCAGAAAGTAAATGTCTTCAGTCATTGAAGTCAACGACTGCACCTCGAGCATAAATACCTCAGCGTCGAGATGCCAATAATCTACCAAGGCATTCAACAGCCTATGTTGTGCCCTCATGAATGGACACCGAAAGAACTTCCACAACCTACATTGTCTCAATTTAGCCATAGTTGCAGGGTCCTCATCAACCAAGATATCTATATCCTCATGCTCCCTCTCTCTCCAATGGACATGCATCCTGTTACAAACAAGTTCATGGAGGAAGTTAGCCATTGCATTTTTATTTTTCTACCTTTTTGAGGGTGTACGCGGGTTGTCTTGGACATAATCGCATATGCACGTGGGTAGATTGTTTTCATCCTGCAGGCATACATGGGTTGTCCTTGGACAACCTACATACACGTAGGGCACCCTTTTTTTAAAGGTGTGCACCCCCAAAAAATCAAAATAATGCAAATTAGAAGTATTGAAATGCAAGAGGGGTTGATTTGTACTTACTTGGTTTGAGCGGAAGTTCGTTTCATCCTTTGAAGCTCCTTGAATCAACTCTTTTAGCAAATGGGTGTTTTTGGCTTTTTGGTCAATTCTCAATTTGCAGTATGAATAGAGTAATTGACTTCCAACTGCAGTATGAATACCAAAATTGGTGCTGGAAAGTAGAGCACCAAATGGATAACAAGCTTCCAATAGGTAAAGCTTGGATCCTTTTGAAGAATTTGAATTGTACATGTATAAACAAGTTGCAATGAGGATAGTGAAAAAATAAGGGGAGCGAATTGTAATATCCCAAGACCGAGCCCCATTTGTAATTGTAAATGTAACATGTTTCATAGGCTGGTGAGCCAAGTGATTATAAGCTAGGAGGCTTATGTGACAATTAGGCCAGAGAGACTAGATGTTAAAGGCCAATGAGCCTGTTTTTGTATATGTAAATACTCATATCATTAATATAATACATTTTTTCATGTAGACCAACCACGATAAAAGAGAGTGGGGGACTAAGCTCCACTAGATAGGGAAAGGGATGGGGCTAAGAGGCTAGGATAGAGGGCTAAGCTAGAGGGATTATCTCTAAGGGAATAATATTATATTATTACTTCCTAAAAACTAAGGTTGGACATAACATATGTTATCCTAAGTTCTTGTTGGAATGGAATGAATGATAAGTGGAGTTCATGCAGCTTCGTGAAGACAAGTGTTTGATTTGAGACATGCATTTTTATGTGGGAAAGATAGTTCTTCTTGGGGGTTCTCTTCCATTCTGGCCAAGATTCCCATCCACTCACGCACCGAGCCATGACCTCCATTATCGAACCATAAAACCTGAACGCAAATATGGAGAGATATCCTGTATTTTCCTGTGATGAGTAGAACCCGTAGTCCTGTTGGATGGCACAACACACCAGTATCTACCTGAGCCTGTGCTAAAATTTTTAGCTATGCACAACACCTATTCCAAAACTGAAGGAAGTTTTTGCTACCATCACCTATGCATTAGTTAAACGTTGAAGTTATTTTCACCTAAGAATTTTGTTTGTTACCTGGGAGTGGGAGTGAAGAAGCGGGTTTTTAGGCCCATGGAATGAAGAGGTAGGTTTCCAAGCCTATGAGAAACTCTCTGTAGGTGAGAGAGTCTACTGGAAAAGAAGAACTAGGTTATCAGGCCTGTGAGAAACTCTCTCAAGGTGAGAGAGGTTGTTGGGGAAGTCATTTCTCCTGAAGGGATTCCAACAACAACTATAGTTCTCTGAATTTTTTTTGTCTGGCCTATTGTTGAAGCCCTGGAAGGGAAGTGGGGCAGCTGAAGGATAGTTGAGCATAGAAGGGGAAGACTTCCTGGGGTGGGAAACGCATGTGGGGAATGAGAGGATGTAGGATGTGTGTATAAGTTGGCTCTTGGGAGGGAATTCTTCCAGATTGACTGTGTAGCATCCCATTATCTTATCCTAGCTTAGGAATCCCTTTACCTAGGTGGATTTTAGTCCCAGCTCGAGGGTGACCCACTATTGAGAGTGATGAGGAGCGTGGTCTATGGCTGGGAGATTTGTGGAAGGTATGCAGATAGTTGGTTGTCTTCTACAAAAAGATAAGTACCATTTCTCTATTCATTTACATGTTGTGTATTTGTACATGTTTTAAATTTATGAGTTTATCGAGTATATGTTGTACGTATAGGCTTTACATTTATTTCTGTATTTATCTATGTATTAGCATAATGTAATTGTCTATTAAGTTTTATTTGTATGATGTTCCGCAAGAGTCTCTAAGTGGTGTATCCCAACAAGTCTATGATTGGGTATGCTACGTTTTGATTATTAGAAGCTCAATAAGAATGAATGTGTTGTAGAGTAGCATGCCCTGGGATGCCTGTGTGCAAATTCACAATATTATGTTTCCCACTACTTTTCCTTTTGAAGGATTTGGGAGAAATCGACTAAGATTAGAAAAATTCATGCATATCATTCTCTTCCTATCCCCGTTTCATACATTTCTTGGCACTCTTTACTAAGGCATTTTTTAATGGCTAACTATCACCAATTGGCTACTTTTGGCCAACGTTTTAAAAAACTAAATTTTCCCATTCATATTAGTTAGATTAAAAGTTTTCTTGTTTTTAATATAAAGTATCCCAACATTGATAATATTAACCAAAATTTACAAGTATTAATAGTAAATTGTGTGATTTTTATTTAATATTTACCTATTTACCTACATTGTCTACATATATGATTTTTTCAAGCAAAAATATTCACCTAGGATAGGCTTAGGCTAGTATAGTTAGAGATAATATTTCATTTATTAAATTTTTCCTYGGTCTTCACTCTTGGCTAACAAAGTTTATATCATATTTGAACATATCTAGTGTAAAATTATTCACACTTGATGCATTTCCTTTTTAGATCAAYTTAATTTATGAATGTTGTAACAATGTCATCACACAGAAACGTAATTTCATGAGTTGTTACATTTTGAATATTTGAACACTTAACATTCACATATTTCTAATCTTGTGATTTAATTGTTAGCATGGACATGACTACATCATCTAGGTGTGTTGCATCATATTTATAGTACTAGAGGGGTTGAAAATATGAGGATTTGTTCTTTTTATGAAAATGCTAAATGGAAATGTTAAAGTTACAGAACAAAAATATTTTGTCTCATGGTATTGATCATTCATATCTAATCTTATTATATCTTCCTCTATTCTAAAATAATCTAGGAATCTCATTTTGTTTATGTTTATAGTTCAATTGGGTTATTGTGTATAGCTATGGAAGAATAGACCAGACATGAGGTGTAGTAAAATCTAACAATAAGATGATCCTAATACTAGGTCTCCTTGAGATATATATATATATATATATATATATATATATATATATATATATATAAGACAAAGGGGTACAATTATGATGAAAGGGTGAAATGAAGGGTTCTGACCGACCTATACATATAACAATAGAAATGTAATAATTCATTATATAGGGCTTAATAAAGGGTTTTATACATAACATGGGTTTTTGCCTATGGATTAATATAATGAACGAAATGCTTACAAATATCATAAAATAACAGAAGTACACACCATGTACATAATTTGAGTATGGAGCACAACTCCAATATAGATAAGCTACACAATAACTCCTTAAATAACAGGGGAACCCCCTCCAAATAACCAAATACCATTCATACTTCACAATTCACCTTGTCCAATAATGAATACATGATATCTTATATATAGTTGTTCACACTTGCACATGAGGCCCCTTTACTACTAGGATGACCCTATTACATATATATTTACACATTTCATATACATTTAGGCCCATATATGCCCCCACTTGGGGTCATATCATACACAATTAGCCCCATATATTCTCCCCTTGGTTCATAACATAATACCCTACTTCAAAAAAAAAATTCCTTGAAGCTTTGCAATTATGCAATTAAAGGATTCACATGTGATGAAACCAAGTAATATGATTTTCTTATGTTCCTAGTTTCTTCCTTCCATCCATGATGATCAATCCATCCAAAATCAATTATTTTTGGTCGTAATCCTTGGTGTCTAGTTGTCGCATGATTTTCTTTCCTTTGATTCCATGTATTTTTGTTGTAGCTTCTCCAATTTGTAGTGGTTGTTGGTCTCTCAAAATAGATTGTTGAAGAGTAGTTTGGTGATGCCCTGTTCCATGAATATTGACAAGTATTCCATATTCTTCCTTCATAATGTTGATATCATCCTTCTTTTCTTCCTTGAAATGTTTCCTAGTAATGAGGGTGTCGATATGGTTTCACATTTGACGGTCTTTCTTCACTCTGCACACGAATTTCATCTATCTTCTTTTCAGAGACAATGTAATCCTTGATCATTTTTTCTTGGTCTTTTATTACTCTATCCTCAGAGATAATATCATAATATTTGGCATGCACATCCTCTAGATGGAGTTCAAATTCTTCAAGTATCTTCTGGTGATGTTCTTGAATCTTGTATTATTTCTCTTTCAAAAGATGCAATGTCACCCCATTTATCAAATTTTGACGTCCTTCTTCAATTCTGGATTGCATTTATGATTTTACCTCATCAGTATTTAGGGATTCTTTAACCTTGTTGCAAATTTCCTTTCAAGTCTCTTGGTGGATTCTTCATCCAAAATCCTTTCTTTTTATTGATTTTGACAATGCTTCTTTTCTTCTTTAAATCGCTTGACCTCATCCAATAGTTTTTTATTATGTTTTCATAGTCTATATATCCCTTCATCTTTATTTTTCAAATCTTCCCTTGACTCATCATTTTCCCACTTTTATTTACTATTCTTTTATTTCTTTAAGTTCTTAACCTCCTTAATGAGTGATTCATTAAGGGATTACATCTTGGAAAACTCATCATATTTCTCCGTAATACATTTTCTTAGATCTTGATTATCCTTTTTCAATTTGGAGAC
This sequence comes from Picea engelmannii, assembly GCA_009831015.1. Lineage (NCBI taxonomy): Eukaryota > Viridiplantae > Streptophyta > Pinopsida > Pinales > Pinaceae > Picea > Picea engelmannii. Next base: position 208,053 of record ML787156.1, read on the forward strand.
ATTTTCTTTGATTCCTTTAATTCCACTTGAATTTTATGCATCTCGTCCATTTTTTTTAATCCTCGATCCATTAATTTGAGAATAATTCTTCAAATACTTACCATGTGGTGCTTCTTCTAGTACCTTCATCAAAGTTATACCACTACTTACCACCTTCACCATAAAAAAAAAAATACCTACCCCAAAAGGAGTATAGAAATTTTTATTTATCATTCTCAACCATTCCTCGGGACTTATTTTATAATTGTCTTCATCTCCACTAAAGTTAGGTATTGCCATTGATTCTTAATTGAGGTATAACTCAAGCCTCAACTTCCAACCTCAACATATTAAGGATAAATGTATCAAATAATTGTAATCCTTATTCCAATATTCTCTTCTATGTGTTATATTTCAAATGTATTTTGAATCAGCTCAATCGAACATTCCAATCAAAAGTTATGATAGTTTTAAGTGAACATACCTTTGAAACCATGATTTGGATTCTCTCCTCCTAGCTAACATTCCTTTTGATGTAACTCTACAATTTAGGCCCTTTTGAGTTTGAAATTACGAATTGTAGTACTATGAAATTTCTACTTTTCAATTCCATAGTTCTAAGAAAAATTGGATGTGCCAAGTGGAAGTTACGGTAACTTCCCCACATCTTGGTTATTTTTGGCCTTTCCAGGAGAGCGCACTTGTACAACGTGCCTTGCACAAAATAATTTATATAAAATTCTGAAAAATTTACTCAAGATACTAAAAAACGTTCAGGATCAAATGCAAGTTGTCTCACACAATTCGGATCCTCATTTAAGACAATAAGACTATTTTACCTAGAACACCTATTTCATACTAGTTAATAGGACTGGTCAGATACCCTATATTCCACAACGTCTATCTCCAAAATTGAAATGCCCCAGATGCTAAAATTTGTAGCAAAGATACTATGATAAGTATTCTCAAAATCCTTTGGTTTTTTCCTTCTGAAGTGGCTTTGAGAAAAAGTTACAAAAAAATTCAAAATGTTTTTATTGACGAATAAAAACCCTATGATTAGTGCTTTGATACAAATTGTAATGGACCAAATTCTTACAAATATCATAAAATAACATAAGTACACACCATGTACATAATGTGAGCATGGAGCACAACTCCAATATAGATAAGTTACACAATAAATCCTTAGATAATAGGGGAACCCCCTCCAAATAAGAAAATACCATTCATACTTCATGACACAAATGCGCCCTGCCACCCAGGCACGTCCGCTCTCATAGGACCTTCCTCTTCTCGGCCCAAAGAACTCGAAGATTCTTCTATTTCCCTATGTGGAAATCTGCACCCACAACAATCTTCTCCGAGATCTCCTCCTTTCTACTGGGAGATCGGCTAAATCTCGCTATCTCGCGAGTTCGTGACTCAAACCTCCAAACTTTCCTCTCAAACCTTGCGATACCTGATCTGGCGATACGGGTATAGCTCCTTTTCTCTATGCACGCCTTCACCACATGAAATCATGGGCTAGGCTTAATGTTAGCGCCTCTCGCGGCTTCGCGACCTCGCAACCTTGCGACCTCGCTGGTTGTACCGTCGAGTTTTCACCCTCCAAGTTCACGAGTACCCGAGATGCGCGGTCCCACCTTATACTCTGCCACGTGTCCACAAGAGTCTCGGCACCTCGGCACTTCGCGACTCAGCGTCCTTTGTGCCACCTATATTCCACTCACGCTCCACTATGGCCCACACTGCTCCAGCTATCGGGATATCTCTATCTCGCAACCTCGCGATCCCCGCGCTCAAATTCCCGGACCTTTTCTTGCGAGGTCCCAAGACATGATCCTTCGCGCAGATCCGACGGTTCTCCTGTGCTCCGAATCCAACGGTTATCCTTCTCTCGCTACCTCGTGCCCTTGCGACTTTGAGTAGCCAATGTTTGGACTCTCAACCTGTGAACTACTGAGTCCACGAGATCCCTCGATCTCTCGCCACCTGCCCTCCTTAGATGAATGGCTACGATCTTCTTGCTCCTTCATCGCCTCGCGTCCTCGTGTCTCGCGACTTTGCAAACCCAATACTTGGTCTTTACCCTGCGAACTCCCGAGTTCGCGAAATCTCCGATCTCTTGCCACCTGTCCCCTCCGATGGACGACTACCAATTCCTTGCCACTTCGCGTCCTCGCGCCTCGTGACTTTGAGTACCCAACACTTGGGCTTTCACTCTGTGAACCCTCGAGTTCGCGAGATCTCCGATCTCTGCCACCTGTCCTCCTCAGATGGGTGGCTCTTAGCCTTCTTGCCACTTCATTGCTCGCGAAGCTGAAGGGGTTCCCTTTCAATCCCCCAATGTCTGAGTATGCGAGATGAGGATCTCCTTACATGCGTCCTCCTCAATGAACGGCCTTGATCTTGCAAGGATATTGCGTCTCGCAATCTCGCTGCTCTTGCTGCACAACTTTCGGGGCTTCAACTCCCAAGTTCTCGATACACGATACCTCGTGTAGATCTGACAACTCCTGTGACTCTGAATCGATGGCTCTGTCTCTCCTGAGCTTCAAACCCTTTGGAGTCTTCTCGCCGTAACCTCCTTGCACCTTTGCAAGATCTAACGATCTTCGAAACTTCGTGAAATCTCTTCAGAAGATTTTGACCATCCGTTCTTCTTCGGTTAATCCCTGAAATGAAAAAGGGTATCTCTCTCCGAGATTCCTTCGCCGCTTTGCCAACCTGCGACGTTCTCTCCGACTTCACGTCACCCTGAGCTACACTGATCTTCAGCGACTCAGAGGCCTATCCTTCCTGAGCTTTTATCAAATCGCTTCAACCTCAACGAGGTTCTTTGCACGCACTCCCTGCGACAAGCCTGCGAACACTTCAGCTATTCGAGCTTTCTTGACTCTGCGTATACCCGTAGCAGCAGTCCTTCAATACTTCGCTCAGTATCACGACTGAGGCTCTCCTTTAGCCTGTGCACTCCTTGCACGGCTTCAACAACCCACTTTCACTTCTTAGTGTTTGAGAACAAGAGTTTAACTCCCGAGCCTTCTGTCAACGCACTCCTTACGGACGACTTCAACTGCACTTCTTACAGGAATCCTTGCTCAAAGGAGAAACAATTGTAACTCACCTCACTTCCTCTCAGATTTCAATCTTGATACATGAAATCATATATACAGCATAATAACAAATGCATAACAGGAAGTAATATTCATAAGCAGAGCATTCAACACACATACACAGAGAATAACACAACAGCCATGAATCTGAATCAGCTTCTTCTATTAATTCAAGATCTGTACATGGGTGTTCTTCTACAACTCTCTGTTATTCTCCTATGCTCTAGACTCTTCTAATTCCTGTTGCTCTCTAATATGTTACAATGATACAAATGAGGGTGTCTATATTCGTTTTCCCTCCTTTCTTCTAGAACTGTCTAATCTACAAATTCAATTCTATCTACCTGCAACTACTACTATAAATGCCTCCTTCTACTTCAGACGAGAGTGAATGGCTCGAGGTCTGATTACATTACTACCAAGGCACCTAAATTAAATGATCTCATTTATATTCAGCGCATCAACTTCAAGAGAAAATTTAAAAATTCAAAGACTTGCGCTGGACGTCTTCCAACTGACTTTCTGCTTCCATGTTGGCTTGCTTGTCGTGAGGGATGCTCCTACATCACTTCACAATTCACCTTGTTCAATAATGAATACATGATCTCTTATATATAGATGTTCACACTTGCACATGAGGCCCCTTGACAACTAGGCTGAACCTATTACACATATATTTACACATTACATATACATTTAGACCCATATATTACCCTCCTTAGGGTCATATCATATACAATTATCCCGATATATGCTCCCCTTGGGTCATATCAGATTAACATATAACAAGGAGATTAAGTCACTTCTTAGATGGGATCATGCATAAATTTATAAGCTAGGGAAAATTTTCCAAATAAACATTTTACCTTTTAGAGAAGGTCGTAATGTTATAAACTCATCTCCATGAGGTTGTAAGACTCAATATCTAGTAATAGCTATAGGGCCCATAAAACATTTCATCATTGCATAAGGTCCTACTTTGATTGGGAATGGTTTCCAACCAGAATGTTTTTGTGGGTGCAACATTGAAGTAGCTCCATGAATGAAGGTTTGATAGGTAATTTCAATGACCAAGACCCTATTGGGAATGTACTTTGGAAATACATGATGATATTTTTGAAGGACATACAACCTAATGCAGGTTAGAGTCTCTTCTATCCAATAGTTTTCTATTGGATCTAATGCTTCAATTGAGGCAACACTAAAATGGGGCTAGGATATATCATGGAACTTATAATACATGACCTCCATGAAGTTATAACATATCTAGAAACATTCGTTTGCGTACATGTCTTTTCGTGGCCATTGAAATTAAACATGCACGACCCCTTGTTCTCAATTCCATGATTCTTTCATAGAAGTGAATTCACAAGTGGAGCATATAGAATCCATTAGATAGGACACCATATATAAATAAGGCATTTAATAACTTGATTTGTCCTACTTGACCCTATTGATACTATGGCATAAGATACTAAATATCACATAATCCAAATCTAAAACCATATCACCATTTAATATTAAATGTATTATTTTCACTCTACTAAGCCAAAGGTCACCCACACTTGCCTTTCCATATTATTTATTGACCAATACAACCACATCTTGGATGCTTGTGTGCAATTTCACAATATTATGGTTCGCACCACTTTTCCTTTTGAAGGATTTGGGAGAAATCAACTAAGATTGGACAAATTCATGCATATCATTCTCTTCATGTCCCCATTTCATACATTTCTCGACACTCTTCACCGAAGCATTTTTTAATGGCTAACTTTCACCAATTGGCTACTTTTAGGCAAATTTTTCAAAAAATAAATTTTCCAATTGGTATTATTTTGTTTAAAATTTTTCTTGTTTTTAATATAAAGTATTCTAACATTGATAATATTAACCAAAGTTTACAAGGATTAATAGTAAATCGTGTGATTTTTGTTTAACTACATATATGATTGTTTCAAACAAAAATATTTACCTAGGCAAGATATTATATTTAAAGATAATATTTCATTTATTAAAGTTTTCCTTGGTCTTCACTCTTGGCTAACTAAGTTTATATTATATTTGAACATATGGAGTGTAAAATTATCCACACTTGATGCATTTCCTTTTTAGATCAACTTAATCAATGAATGTTGTAATAATGTCATCACACAGAAACATAATTTCATGAGTTGTAACATTGTGAATATTTGAACACTTAACATTCTCATATTTCCAAGCTTGTGATTTAATTGTTAGCATGGACATGCCTAATTCATCTAGGGGTGTTGTATCATCTTTATAGTACTAGAGGGATTCAAAATATGAGGATTTTTTTTTTAGGAAAATGCTAAATGGAAATACTAATGTTACAGAACAAAATTATTATGTCTGATGGTTTTAATGATTCATATATGATCTTATTGTATGTTTCTTTGTGATAAAATAATTTAGGCATCTCAGTGTGTTTATGTTTATAGTTCAATTGATTTATTGTGTATGACTATGGAAGAATAGACCAGACCTGAGGTGCAGTAAAATCTAACAATAAGATCATCCTAATACTAGGTCTCATATATATATAAGACAAAGGGGTACAACTATGATGAAAGGGTGCAATGAAGGGTTCTAACCGACTTATACATATAACAATAGAAATTTAATAATTCATTATTTAGGGATAAATAAATGGTTTTATACATGATGATATTTTTTAAGGACATACAACCTAATGCAGGATAGATTCTCTTATTTCCACTAGTTGACTATCGACTCTAATGCTTCGATTGTGGAAACACTAAAATGGGGATAGGAGGTATCATGGAACTTATAATACATGACCTCCATGAAGTTATAACATATCTAGAAACATTCTTTTGCATACATKCCTTTTTGTGGCCATTGAAATTCAACATGCATGACCCCTTGTTCTCAATTCCATGATTCTTTCAAAGAAGTGAATTCACAAGTGGAGATATATAATCCATCATATAGGAGACCATATAGAACTAAGGCATTTTATCACTTGATTTGTCCTACTTGAACCTATTGATACTCTGCCATAAGCTACTAAATATCACATAATCCAAATTTAAAACCATATCACCATTTAATATTACATGTATTATTTGCACTCTATTAAGCCAAAGGTCACCCACACTTGCCTTTACATATTATTGATTGACCAATACAACCACATTGATAATATTAACTAAACTTTACAAGGATTAATAGTAAATTGTGTGATTTTTATTTATTATATACCTACATTGTCTACATATATGATTTTTTCATTTAGAGATAATATTTCATTTATTAAAGTGTTCCTCAGTCTTCATTCTTGGCTAACTAATTTTATATTGTATTTGAACATATCTAGTGTAAAATTATCCACACTTGATGCATTTCCTTTTCCTTTTTAGATCGACTTAATTGATGAATGTTGTAATAATGTCATCACACAGAAACATAATTTCATGAGTTGTAACATTGTGAATATTTGAACACTTAACATTCTCATATTTCTAATCTCGTGATTTAATTGTTAGCATGGACATACCTACATCATATAGGGGTGTTGCATCATCTTTATAGTGTTAGAGGGGTTCGAAATATGAGGATTTGTTTTTATGAAAATGTTAAATGGAAATGCATGTTTGACTAGAGCATGTTAGCTTGAGTTATTATTCTTTCTTCTTCACCTTTGTCTTCCACTAATGCAATGTTTTCCTTTAACATTTCAATATAGTAATAAAAGTTAAAACAAAACTTATTATTCCTTCTTCTCCACCTTTGTCTTCCACTAATACAATGTTTCCCTTTAACATTTCAATGTTTTCCTTTAACATTTCAATATTGTAATATAAGTTAAAACCAGGCTTATTATTCCTTCTTCTTCACCTTTGTCTTCCACTAATACATTTCAATGTTTTCCTTTAACATTTCAATATTGTAATAAGAGTTAAAACCAAGCTTATTATTCCTTCTTCTTCACCTTTGTCTTCCACTAATACAATGTTTCCCTTTAACATTTCAATATAGTATAGTAATAAGAATTAAAACAAGACTTTCGAATGCATCATGGAAGAAAGAGCAAGAATCCATTATATGAATATTTTATATTTACTTCATATTAAGTAACAAAAGGAATTAAGAGTACACAAAAATAAATGTGGGTGACAATGGTTTGTTCTACAATATTCTGACATGTAAAATATATGAAAGATAAGATAAAGCACTTCAATGAGGAAATGCATCACGTAGAAGCTCGCTCAGCCTATAAATCCCCTAAAAATGTGACTAGAATAAGATTAAAAATGGTAGTAACAAACTTTCCAAGATTCAAAATGTTTTTTCTTGATTCCCATGTAAGAAAACTATATTTATTTTGTTTTTTCGGAACCATTGAAGAGCTAAGGAGGCCAAGGCTTTTCTCCAACTTAATCTATGCAGAGAATCCCAAAAATGATTTATCATATGAAAAATCTAATTATGGATCATATTTTTTATATTTAATGTTCATTTAACAAACTGTGAATTCATGAAGCATGTTAATCATATTTTTCATATTTAATGTTCATTTAACAAGGGATAACTAACTGTGAATTCATGAAGCATGTTAAATTTATAAAAACTATGATGAGAAACTTAATTAAAAGAGTCTTATATTGTTTCACAAAAGTTTGTTGTGAGATTTAATGAATTCTAACATGTGTAAATTGTAGGGTGGATAATGTAAAGCATATTACATATGTGTGATCATGTCTTTCACTTCCTTGATTTTTGTGAAGGAGAGATAAAGGGTAAACTAATGAATATTTTGCAAAGATGTGAACTTTTTTTCGAGTAGCAACATTGCATTTGATTTTTATAAGTATTTGGTGTCCAAATAAATTTTTTCCATCTCTTTTTACCGCTTATCTTTCTATTGTGTCTGGCACCAACAACCTTCCATTTTCTTGTATTTTTGTTTGACACCCCCTCCAAGAAAATTGAGCCCCTTTTTATTTTCTTGAATTTAATTTTTGGACATGGTCACTCCTTTCTCTCTAAGCATGCCACTTTATGTTTCAAATCTTTATTGAGTTTACATATTTTAACACTGGACACTTAAGAAAACTTGTGAAGATTGAGTTTTGGCTTTTGGACGAGTTTATGTAAACTCCTTCGGTGTACACTGGAAGAGTTACCTCAAACTCCTTTGATGTACATCAGAGGAGTTCCCTCTAGCCACTCTGGTAACCGTCAATGAACTTATTTCACTTTCCTCTTAAATGCATTTTCCCGTCATGTGACTTTATACCAACTCCTCTGGTTTAACCGGAAAAGTTCAGGTAAACTCCTTCTTTCAAACTAGAGGATTTGTTTCCTTATCCTCTGTCGAACACTGCTACACTTTGTACCAAATCCTCTAATATACACTAAAAGACTTCCCATTAAGTCCTCTGGTGTACATCAGAGGAATTCTTAGAAACACCACAGGTTCAATCCTATCCCATCCATTTGCACTTATTTCCTTCAAATCCCGAAGATTATAAAACCACACTCGTCCTCCCTTCTCCATCATTTTCATCAAGTGCCCAAGAGAGAAAATGAGACACCGAGTGAAGAAAGGTCAAGCAAGAAGCTTCCTTGCTATTAACCAACCAACACCTTCCACATGTCAATTAATCGCTAGGTAAGCCCTAAATATGGTCATACCTTGTTTTCTTTTCACTGTTTTATATTACTAAAATTTAGGATTCAAGTTTCATAGTAAGCTTTCCATCTCATGATTAACTGTGCCTTCCATCGCATTCGACAAACCTCTCCCCCTTTAAATATTGGCATAGGGTATCACTGTAGGTTATGTCTCAGTTCCATCTCTCTTTTTAAGTCAATGCATGCTCCTCGAACAAACATAACCCTTAACTACTGCCATCATGGATTTAATTTTTCATCCCCCCACCTTGAAAAGGTACCAATCGTGTGTGCTCAATTTTCGATACATTGCTTCTCGAACATACGGTTAATCCTTTAGAGCTCGAATCCAGAAATTAAGAAAAAAAATACCATCCAAGACTTAACCAAAATTTAAAAGGAATTTCCATGTAAAACAAAAGAGTTGTTACCAAATATCTCGGTCTCACTGGCGATCTTCGCTTAAAGTTTTTGGTTCCCCTAGGAAGGTTAGCACTAACTCCTCCCATCTTCATTAGAGGAGCTGATATAAACATCTTCGATATTCCATCTATTACACTGACACACTTAATATTAACTCCTCTAGTTTTCATTGGAGGAGTTAGCTCAAACATCCTCTTTTTTATCGCTTCCACACCTGTACTTCACGCGATTTTCATTGACTTATTTGTATATACTTTTCATGAACTTCCCCGGTATCTTTGGAACCATTCATATAAATTTATCTGGTGCACACCAGAACCTTTTCCACCAACTTTTTGGGTTTCACCGATGCTCTTCCCATAAAATGGCCTAGTGTATGTCGATTCTCTGCACCTTAACTTCTCTGATATACTAAATTACCCATCAAAGAAATCAGCACCAACCCATTCGATAGTTATTGCAGTAGTTCCTACGAACTACTATGATTTTAAACTTTCTTGATTTTACTCATTAAGGATTTGAAATCTACAATGCATGCCATAATACTTTCCTTGTCTAATGATGACCTTCCACCCAGCATCAACACTAGTGATTCCTCGGGTATTTTGCATGATATACCTACAAAAATTATTCCTAGATATACATGTATTAGTTATTACTTTATCCTTTCACTAATATCATTTTTACTTTGCAGTTTCAAACATGTCCCTGAGAAAGAAAACAACTAGCAAAGCACCAACCACTGAGGTGTAACATCCCGCTCTTGCGAGAACATGTTATTGACTTATTCTTTGAGGACACTTGCGTGCAAGTGATCCAATTTTAGTATATGGATGTATGTTCGCTTATGGATTCGTGTGATGATGTTGATGGATTTTGATGTTATGTTATTTGGTATCTTTGTATTTGTTGGTGCGTCAATACATTCAATGTATATCTCACACTGATTTAAATGTCAATCCGAGATTCGTAATCGAAAGAGTCATTACACCATATGTGTCGAGAACAAGTAACCTACCTGTCTATTGCATATAGGAAATAATTAATAACATAAAAATCTTATTTCTAAGATTTCCAAATATTCAAAAATATTCTTTGAACCTAACAAGGAAAACTAATAATGAAACTTAAACAATCAGTCAATCAAAGAGACGTAGTCCTAGAGAAACAAGTATGTTCATTTCAAGCGCTTGAATTGGAAAGATGAACTTTAAGAAGCTTGTCTCTTGTAACAATTAAAACAATCAATTCCAGCCATTCAAAACAAAAGCCAACTTCAACCTCATGTAACTCAATCAAACCAGCACAAGGGAGGTTCAGTATCATGGGAAGACTTTATTATAGCACATGAAGATGAAATACAAAGTCTACTGGTCCCTTGCGATACTAAGTCTATTACAATCATGAACAAAAAGATCAGTCTCCCACTTCAAATTAGGAAACAACTACATTCAACATCTAAGAATGAAATGTCTATTCAATCTAAAACATGTTTATTCACACCATTCCAAAAACGTTTAACTCAATGCTCAATCTGGAAAATGGAATAAAGATCAATCACAGACACACTGTTGTAAACTATCCACACAAACACACAGAACGTATACAAGGAGGTTTACCTTAGTTGGGGCAGTGGGCCCTTGCCGAACCAACTAGGAACCTCTTAAGGAAATAATAGACTAAAACTTTTCACTCACATTCGAGAATCAACATGAAGATTTTCTGTATTAATTCAACTGGTAAATTGGATCAACAGTCTTTACTCCATACACGATAATGATAAGTATTGTTTGGTTCTTGCAACATAATTTTACATTCGCTATTATCCATCTCCTTTATCATCTATACAACATTCCTTATAGAACGTAAGCTGATATTATCTATAGCTATGGGTAAACATTAAACAGCTTGAGAAATTTCTCATTTAGGATTTACATCGAATTCTTAGGAATTGACTCCATCCTCATGACACGAAGTGCATGAGCGATGGAGTCTCTTGCAATTGGAAAACTGACTTGGGTGCTTCTATCCAACTGTCTTCTTGAAATCTTCACCATTATTCTGGTCCAACCGGCGCATTTTGGAAACAGAGGTTCTGGTAACGTATTGCACACAGTCATGAGTCTAGTACCGGAATAGAGAAGAGCAAGTAGTACTGGAATAACACACGTCTTGGTACCGGAATGGGTTTGGTACCGGATTAAAGTTGTCTTGAGTAATAGAATGGATTCAGTACTAGTTTACACGGTGTCTAGTAGTGCTGGATAGACTGCTCATAAATGAAATTATTAGGATTATACAAAATAAAACACTTTCAATTGAATTAATTTAATAAAGTTAAACAAACATGCTTTAAATCATCAATTACCTCTTGTAGTCATGACATAGATATTAGGCATGTATTTGAGGAGGGAGTAGTCCAGTATAGGTTTATAACAAAGGAAAAAAGCTTAGATATAGGGTATGATAAGGAATTATCTTAAGTAAAAATAGAGACTCAACATTTCCCCCATGCTGAAGATATTGCATGTCCTCATGAAATGTTATCAAAACTGATAGCCAAAAACTTCCTGGACAATTGGACCCTCCTCTGTTATTCCTCAGATTGCAAAATGTTAACACCAGAAGCTTCATTATTCAATTCCTTCTTGATCACCCTAGTGTAATGGACCAACCGCAAGACCTTGTTAAGTTTGGTAAAGACCTCTGCATGTTGCTCTTTCAATTCCGCATTCTCTGCCTTGATATGCCTGTCTAGTATTTTGTATTCTTCGACTTCTCGTGTCAATCTCTCAATCTTTGTTAATAATGTTTGTTCATTCAGGGGTTTGTCTGGGCTTGGTGTGAGTAATTCCTTAGCCACCGTCTCTTGAGCCTCTTTTTCTTTCCTTAGACTCCTCAGATCCTTCATTATCATCTTTCGTCTACTCAGGGACTTGCCTGGACTCGGTGTGAGTGCCTCCTAAGTTACCACCTCTCGAGCTTCTTTTCCTTTCCTCAAATCCATCAAAGTCTCTATTACCAACCATTTCGTCTCACTTATGGTTACCAATCCTTGTGTTTCACTTGTGGAAACTCCCCGGCCACTCTCTCCTTCTAGAGAACTTGGAATATCCATAGCTTCTCTTTGAGGAGAAGGTATGTTTGTAGTTGTCGCCTGTTTGGCCATACTTTTGGTGGTACTGCGTATGGGCGGTGAGGCTTTCTTAAACTTGCTGACAGGAATAGGAGTTTCTTCAAACAATTTCCTTTTCTTAGATTTACTGATAGGGGTAGGTCTGGACACCTGTTCCTCCTGTGTTGACTTGTCCTTTATCTTGCGGGCTTGAATTGTAAATTCTGGGGTTTGCTTCTGCTGGCAAACCTGTATTCCTATCCTCGAAGATTGAGGCATGGGTTTTGGAGCTTGTACCTCCTTTCCTTCTAGTTTCTTTCTATCTTTACTTGTCACCTTAGCAGTCACTTCAGAATTACTTTTCAATTCTTTAGAGGATTTCAGAGGGCGTTTTATAGTTGGCTCTAGTAAAAACTCCCATTGGTCCATCTCCTTCTCCTTTTGTTTCTCATGCTGTGATCGTTGGTCATCAGGGTGCAGGACCAAGCTAGATGTTTTAGCTGGTGAAAATTTTTTCTTGCTTTGTAAATGGAAGTCAGGGGTCTTCTCTATTTGACTGGCTGGTTCTTATGACATTTCCACAATTGTTTCAGGAACACTATCCGATTGACCACCTGGTTATGAGCCCTCTTTTCATCTTTTACCCCTTTGAACCGAAGTAGGACTTACTCTATGGAATTTAATGGCTATCTTCTTTCTTAATATAACAGGCTCCCCTATGATCATTTTTTTTTTCATTGATTTCTCAATGGGTTGAGTTGAGTTGGGCATGGTAGTGTCTTCTTTACCTCCTAATGTCATTTTTTTGTCTTTCTTTACTTTTCTACTAGAGCCCTCACTGTGTGTCCCTGCCTCCTGTGTCTCAACTGATCCGGATTTTATGAGTGGAACGAAATGAATACAGATTATTAATAGGTTATTAACACAAAATAATAGATATACAGTAAAACTGGTTTTCTATTCAATAACGAAATAAGCTGAAACTGTAAAATGCAGCAGAAACAAGCTTGCTGGAATGGTGGCGGCTTATCTCTGAGAAGAGATGTGACGGCAGCGCGCATTCGTAAGAAGCAGTTACAATGAGGCTCTGAAGGCCTTTTTACAATAAGAAAGAATGTCAAAAACCCTAGACATCCAAAAACCTAACCCTAGGAGATGAAGCGCCAAAAGTCATGTGGGCCCCGTTTGGGTAAGCTAGTACATCAACTTCCCGGGGTCGTAACTTTTGCATACGATCTCGGTTTTAGGCATGTGATAGCCCGTTCGAAAGGTATCGTCGAGGATATTCATTTTGGGGGCTCAATAATTCCTTTGGATATCATTGAGGAGCTCAATACCGAAAAACCTTCATTTAGGCCCTCAAAATGGCCCCGGAAGTAAAAACTGCTAAAAATAGTAAATTGCCAAAAATGTCAGAAAGTTGTTTTGAGCCAGTTGGAAAAGTTGGGTGGCCATCGATATCCATATAGATCAATCCTCCCTCCTTATGAAGCAATGGTCTCCATTGCATTGATTTCCCCCATTAGATGAGGAAATTTCTGTTGAATTTGGCCCCGGGTGATCCACATGCCTTGGTGCAGGAGCTGCCCTGCTTTGACGACTCGATAAATATGAATCCTTTGTTGTCGAGTGCCCTTGATCTGTCTATCCACAATCTGATCATTGGATGCCTGTTGTATGCAGTCGGATTTGAGCTCTGTTGGTGTCAGATATTCTGCTACTTCTGAGGTGTCCAATAATGGTGGGAAATAAGGGCGAAGTAGATCCACGTTGAACACTGGGTGCAGGCCAAGGAAAGGAGGAATATTGAGCTCAAAAGCATTATCCCCCACAGCCTTGGTGATAGTGTACAGTCTATAATGGATTGGGCGAAGCTTCCGATGGGGTCCTGTAAGGCGTTCTTTCTGCAAGTGCAACCAAACTTTGTTGCCCACCTGAAACTTATGTGGCACCCGATGTTGATCATGGCGTTGTTTGTACTTGTCATTTGACTTCTGTAGGATATATTGAACCTGTTGGTGGATGTGTTGGATCCTCTCAATGAACCAGGTGGCTTTGTCAGCTTTAGTTGGAGTAGGAGATGAGTCAATCGAAGTGACTGCAAGGGGAAGTGCAACATCTATGGGACCCAATGGTTGGAATCCCAACCCCACTTGAAAGGGGTTGTGGCCGGTTGAGCTATGCAAGGCTCGGTTGTAGCTATGCTAGACATAGGGAAGGCTCTCATCCCATGTGCGAGGGTTCTTTGAATTATACATGCGAAGGATATGCACAATCATTTGATTTACAACCTCGGTTTGGCCATCTGTTTGGGGGTGGAAGGCTGTGGATTTGGTGATCTTGGTGTCCAGCAGTGACTAGAGGCTCGACCAGAATGTGTTGAGAAATCGACTATCCCGATCTAATACAATGGTTTGTGGGATTCCAAAATGTACCCAAACTCGTTCAAAGAAGAGCTTGGCAGTGGCCTCTACTGTGATGCTCTTCTTGCAGGCAACTAGAATCGCCATCTTAGAAAAACGATCAACAACCAAAAAAACACAGTCATTTCCCCGCTTGGTGGATGGGAGGCCCGACATGTAGTCCATTGAGATGGATTCCCATGGCCTGTCAGGAGTAGGAAGAGGGGTGTACATGCCCTGTTTCTTAGTGGTCGGTTGGGCAATAGCATAGGCAGTGCAGGACCTGATATACTTGTCGACCTCCTGTCGAAGTTTCGGCCAGTAGAAATGTTTCTGTAGCATTGCCACTGTCTTTTCAACTTCGAAGTGTCCTGCTACCCGACTGTAGTGGGATTCCCAGATCAGCTTCACTCGCTCACTTGATGGAACACAGATATGGCCCAGACGACATAACAACCCATCCTGAAGATGGAAATTATCGACAACTGCATTTGCACCCAACATTTGGTAGGTGGTGGAGAAGTCAGGGTCTATCTCATAGAGTTGGTGCCATCCAGATGTCTCATGGCCGTAAGAGTCTAGCACCGTGGTGAGTGTTGAAACTGGCGGTCTGCTGAGGCAATCA
>ML787156.1:235044-249361 GCA_009831015.1 Picea engelmannii
TTGTTATTTTTTTTTCTAGTTTTTTTGAGATTTTAGGAGCAATAAAACTACCTTTATTATCTTGGTACCTACTCATAAAAGATGAAATCAATGAAAACGTAGATTCCTAATTAGAGGTAGGAGGACAACCTGACTTTGGAGTAACCCCACAAAAGTGGATGCGCAGGTTCTTACCTTTTGTCTTACATTCTTCTCCCCAACCTTGGATTATCCTCAAATCCAATCCAATACTTCATCAAATCAAAAATAAAAATATGCTACCTGTTACTGTTTACAACTCCCCGGCAACGACGCCAAAATGTTGGTGTGTAAATATGTTCAATGTATATCTCACACTCATTTAAATGTCAATCTAGGATTCGTAATCGAAAGAGTCATTACACCATATGTGTGAAGAACATGTAACCTACCTAAGTCTGTTGCATATAGGAAGTAATTAATAACATAAAAATCCTATTTCTAAGATTTCCAAATACTCCAAAATATTCTTTGAACCTAACAGGGAAAAATAATAATGAAACCTAAACAATCAGTCAATCAAAGAGACGTAGTCCTAGAGAAACAAGTATGTTCATTTCAAGCCCTTGAATTGGAAAGATGAACTTTAAGAAGCTTGTCTCTTGTAACAATTAAAACAATCAATTCCAACCATTCAAAACAAAAGCCAACTTCAACCTCATGTAATTCAATCAAACCAACACAAGGGAGGTTCAGTATCATGGGAATACTTTATTACAGCACATGAAGATGAAATACAAAGTCTCTTGGTCCCTTGCAATACTAAGTCTATTACAATCATGAACAAAAAGATTAGTCTCCCACTTCAAACTAGGAAACAACTACCTTCAACATCTAAGAATGAAATGTCTATTCGATCTAACACTTGTTTATTCACACCATTCCAAAAACAATTAACTCAATGCTCAATCTGGAAAATGGAATAAAGATCAATCACAGACACACTATTGTAAACTATCAAAACAAACACACAGAACGTATACAAGGAGGTTTACCTTAGTTGGGGCGGTGGGCCCTTGTTGAACCAACTAGGAACCTCTTAAGGAAATAACAGACTAAAACTTTTCACTCACATTCGAGAGTCAACATGAAGATTTTCTATATTAATTCAACTGGTAAATTGGATCAACGGTCTTTACTCCATACACGATAATGATAAGTATTCTTTGGTTCTTGCAACATAATTTTACATTCTCTATTATCCATCTCCTTTATAATCTATACAACATTCCTTATATAAGGTAAGCTGATACTATCTATATCTATGGATAAACATTAAACAGTTTGAGAAATTTCTCATTTAGGATTTACATCGAATTTTTAGGAATCGACTCCATCCTCATGACACGAAGTGCATGAGCGATGGAGTCTCTTGCAACTGGAAAACTGACTTGGGCGCTTCTATCCAACTATCTTCTCGAAATCTTCACCATTATTCTGGTCCAACTGGCACATTCTGGAAACAGAGGTTCTGGTACCGTATTGCACATAGTCATGAGTCTAGTATCGGAATAGAGCAGAGCAAGTAGTACCAGAATAGCACACGTCTTGGTACCGGAATGGGTTTGGTACTAGATTAAAGCTATCTTGAGTACCAGAATGGATTCGGTACTGGTTTACACGGTGTCTAGTAGTGCCTGATAGACCGCTCATAAATGAAATTATTAGGATTATACAAAATAAAACACTTTCAATCGAATTAATTTAAGAAAGTTAAACAAACATGCTTTAAATCATCAATTACCTCTTTTAGTCATGACATAGCTATTAGGCATGTATTTTGGGGAGGGAGTAGTCCAGTATAGGTTTATAACAGAGGCAAAAAACTTAGATATAGGGTAGGATAAGGCATTATCTTATGTAAAAATAGAGACTCAATAGTATTGACAGATGCTATTGACGAGTTTTCCATGAGTGTGCAAGACACTTGACACATTGAGGATGCCACTAGAATCAATGAACATCCTTGGACTCTGGATCGAGTTAGGGAGTGGACTGTATTGGTTAGGTATTTTTATTTATGCATATGTGACATATGATCAGGGATATTATGATGTTGTTTATGGATCATTGACAATGTTTTGTTGATGGATGCACGCTAACGATTTCTTTCTAATAAAACTCACATAAGGAGTAAAGGGGACATACACAACAACCAGATATTGAGGGAGAGGTGTGGAAACATCCCTGTCACATCCTACTAGCACTCTCGTCGTGGCTCGAATTGTAGGTTAACAATTACCTAGCTCAAGATACCCACGATGTCATGAGGGTAGACTGAGACATTCACTCACAAAGATTATAAATGGAGTGCAATAAGGTAGGGTCCTTATTCCTTAGTCTCTCACAAGGTCACCTAAATGGAGTATTGACTCCAAGGGTTGGACAACTACCAAAACCAGTCAAAGGCAAGTGGCACCCATGGAGCATGTAGTGGTTCTTGAAGGGCATGTTGTGTAATTAAAAATTGAGTCAAATGGTGAATGGCACCCTTGGAGCACAGAGTGTGTCTTGAAGGGCACATCGCAGAAATAAAACTTGAGTCAATGAAACTAGGTGCCTAGAAAACAATAATTTGTTTTGACATTGTCAAACTTAAAATAATTATTAAATGGGTATTTTTTGTTAATTATAAAATATCCTTAAAAATTCTAAGCCTAGTTTAATAATTTGAGCCTAAGTCTAAAGTGGGTAAGAAGACTAAAACTAATTTATAAATTAAATAAATGGGGGATGAAGAAAAATCAAGTTAGGAATTAAAAGAGTAAAAATTATATCTAAATATTTAATTATATAAATGTGTGCAAGAGAATACCAAATTGGAAATTAAGATAAGAAATGAAATAAATGTAAAAATGAATGTGTAAGCATAGAAAAAAATCTAGAGTCTAGTTAACACTAATCTAGCTAGAGAGGAATCCTATTTTAACTCAACACAGATTTAGAAAGGTGTCAGTGATAAATTGGGAATAAAGGAATAAAAGATAACTAGGAGTGATTTAAGGAGCGCTTTTAGGAGATGTGAGAGAAATTCACTTATAATTAAATTAAATTGTGAAATTTTCTTGTGCAACTATGGGAGAGGGTGATAAGTGTACGGGGGAAATAATTCTAAGTTAATTAATTAAAAGGTGAATTAAATGTGCAAGAGGAATGTGTCATGAAGCAAACTCCTATGAAGCAAAGGGAAAAGAGGGAAAATGGGAGGAGAGAGGTTATTGGTAAAGTTATGCTGTTGTAATTTCTTTAACTGGTTTTACTTGTGAGAGTTGAGATACCCATCTCGAGAAAGAGAGTGTTATCTCTACCTTGCAAGGTGAGCTAGGAGCTAGAGTATTCTACTTTTGGTTGTGCGTGGCCCCTTTGTGGCTCGAGGGGAGAAGGGGTGATAAGAGTATCCATAGTGTTGGTTGGGAGGTATCGGTGAAGTCTCAACAGTTAGCAAGTCAAAAAAGGAAGGGAACGCCAAGCACCAAGGATTGTCATCAATTCCATTTCGTCGGTTACGGTATTTTCAATGAGTTTGCATTGTATTAAGTTTTAATGGATGTAGGGTTCAAATAATTCTTATTTGTTCTGTTGTGTTTTTACCTCCCAATTGATAGGGATTGTTTAGATTTTTATTCCCTGTGCTTTTCGGAAAGGTTTTCTGGTTTCATAACCCTTGACACTAGCTTTAGATGCAACCCTTGAGCTCACAAAATTACTTGGGCAAACCTAGAGAATAGGTGCTTCCCGAATCTTTATTTGTTGTTTCTATTACTTTTTTTGTGCTTTCCTTTAAGCATTTGGTTAAGCTCTGTGCCTTCATTATTTTATCCCAACGCCATGGTATCTTCATCCCTACGTTTTTGCAATCCTTACCTCTGTGTTTTTAAGTGTAATTCGTGCCCCCGTTGTGGGGGAAACTAGCAAGATTGTTTACCCTCCTTACCTCAACATTTTTGGTGTAAAACATGCTCAGAATGTGGGGGAAACTAGCAAGAATTTTTACCCTCCTTACCTTTTCGTTTTTGGTGTAAAACGTTCTCAAATTGTGGGGAAACTAGCAAGATTTTTCACCGTCCTTATCTATGCATTTTTGGTGTAAAACGTGCTCAGACTGTGGGAGGAAACCCACATGAATTTGACCACATATCTCTGTGTTTATTTGTGATATTGTTACATTGCATGTGGAGGAAGCCAACACGAAATTGACCACATATCTTTGCATTTTTTTGTGATAGAATTACATTATCTGTGGAGGAAACCCACACGAATTTTTGACCACATAACTTTGTGTTTGGTTTTTGATAGCATTACTCTGTGTGTGGAGGAAACCCACACAAACTTCGATCACACTTGCTCAACGATTTTTACCTTCTTTACAAAGTGAATTTCACTTCATCTGCTAAGTGATTTTTACCTTCATTACACAACGAATTTCACTTCATTTTCCCAACGATTTTTACTTCATATACACAACGAATTTCACTACAATTGCTCATTGATTTATACCGTCATTACACAGTGAATTTCAGTTCATTTTCTCAACGATTTTTACTTCATATACACAACGAATTTTATTGCAAATGCTCAGTGATTTATACCTCCATTACACAACAAATTTCACTCCATTTGCTCAATGATTTTTACCTTCATTACACAACAAATTTCACTTCATTTACTCAGTGATTTTTACTTAATTTACAAAAAGAATTTCACTGCAAATGATCAACAATTTTTACCTTCATTACGCAGTGAATTTCACTCCTTTTGCTCAACTATTTTTACTTCTATTACAAAGCGAGTTCCCCTTTTTCTTAGTCAGTTATTTCTGCAATTAAGGAACCCTTTGTGTGTATGGGAACCCTCCTTTGTTTAGCAGGAAAACTCATCTTATTTATTCCATCTATTTATCTTTTGTTAATGGGCATAATTGATATTGGATGTGTGTAGTTTTTACATGTTTTTGTTTTATTAAATGTTTATTAAATGTTTTATTAATTAATTGATATGTGATATATAGGCCCAATATTTTAATGTCTCATCTGTCATTTAAAAGGGATTATGTCCTCATGAATAAATTCAAGGAACCTAAGTATAGATTTCTCTTAGCACTTGATATAATGTTGAAGCATGATAAAATAAGTAATTACATCTACTTGCGCACCTCAATTAATGTCGATGTTTGACCACTTAATAATTAGACCATTGTGCACCATGAATAATGTTGATGTATGGTGAGTTGTGTTAATAATTTATTCTAGCATCCACTAAATTGATGAGTGATTGACTAAGTAGATAAACTTTGTTGCGTGGGATGAAAATATAATGTAATGAATGATTGTTGTAGATATTAGACTTCTTGCACGCAATGAAAATAAAATGTAATGTATGATTGTTTAGATATTAGACTTCTTGCGCAAATGGAATTTAATGTGATAAATGATGGTTTTAGATATTAGACTTCTTGCGTGCAATGAAAATATGATGTAATGAATGATTGTTTAGATATTATACTTCTTGTGCGAACGAAATTTAATGTGACATATGATTGCATTGATGCTAATGGTTAAGTGGTTAGATTGTGTGGCTCTATGGACTAATGCTGACACATAAATGTTTACACTTTTGATTACTCACGCACATTGCAATAATGGTGATGCATGATTAGCTTAGTAATAAAATTTACTTGCGCGCCTTAATTTAAGTGGGTGTGTGATTGCTTTGTAATTATTCTCTTGCACCTTTGAATTTAAGGTTGATCACCCATGCGTCATGATTAAGTTTATATTTAATCTTGGGTCTTGAATTTATGTCAATATGTGACTGATTTAGTAACTAGTTTTCTCTTGCGCCGTTAATTAAGTTGACATGTGATTTTTCTAGAGTTTGTTTACTCTCGCTCGCAGCGAATATTTAATGTTGATGAATGATCGTTAGCAATTGATATTACGTGCGCCATGCTTTAAATGTTGATGTATGATTGAAAAGGATGATGATTACCCTTGTGCCATGATTAATTGATGATTAGGATTGAATGATTTATCTAGTTGATGTGGACTTGATTGTTAGTGGGATGTAGACACCTCCTTGTTCCTCTGAACAATCGCCAGCCCTGAGACCTTAAATAGTCAAAATCAATTGGATCCTAGGCTTGAGTGTTTCTTCTATGTCCTGGAGGTCCTAACCTTTTAGGGTAGGTTGGGCGGGTGTTATCTTTATGTCATTATTATGTTATATTTATGATCCTTATGTTATCATTATGTTATCTCATGTTATCCTTGTGTTATCTAATGATTATCTTTATGTGATGAGTTGAGCGATTAAAATTATTAATAATTCCAGTTGATCGTAATGAGTTGATATTTCATCACCATTCATGATGATTTTGATTTTGTGTTGTTATTCAATTATGATTATGTGTTGATTATATGTCGTTACTAAATATTTTGATGCGTCGGTTGTGACGTTATTTGATTATGATGATGAGATGCTTGTAATTCCTTTAATTATGTAGTCCCTGATTGTAGGTTGTTGAATTATGTGTTGACGTAATTTCCTAATGCTCTAAAAAAAAATTACATTGTGCTTCACTTTTTGTTAGGCATAACAGAAGGTATGTTACATATGGTATCATAGAAGGTTCAATCCTACGAATTGGGATCATTACGCCTTCCACTGTAATATTTTATTAATATTTTATTTTATTTCATTACGCCTATTGATTAATATTTTATTGCTAATTAAATTGAATTGTGTCCTTGCAGGTAATCATGGTTAGAGAACGTCGCGGAGGCAAATGACGTGGTGCTAGGGGAGGAGGAATGATGCCTCTCGTAGCATCCACGCCAAAGGGGTATAACCCCCAAGGAGGAGAACAAGTCATTCGACAACAACATATTGTTGTCGGGGATGTGGTTGGGTTGATGAGGTCCTTTCAGAGGATGTCAGAGGCCTTGATTAACCGTCTAGATAGAGATGAGGAAATGGCACCTGTACCCCCTGAGGGTCCACAACGCACCCCAACCGATACTGGTAGAATTCATAGAGAACTCAAGAAGGTTAAGTTTGTCGAGTTCTTTGATGCCACAGACAGTGCAACCGCCAAGACATGGTTGGAGAACATGGCGATGCGATTCACACTTTGGGACTACACCTCCAACATGAAAGTACGCATGATGATATTTCAGTTGAAGGGGAGAAATCTTATATGGTAGAAGATTCTCCTGACACAAATGAACATGGTCATCAAAGACATGTCATGTGAAATGTTCGAGGAGCAGTTATGGGAGAGGTATTTTTTTGAGGAATCCATTGAGCGCCAACTCAATGAGTTCAATGCCTTATGAAAGGGAGGTCATATGATGCCCGAGTATGAGACCCGATTCATGGAGCCGCTCAGGTATGATCCACATATGAACACCGAGAAGCTCAAGTTCAATGAGTTTGTGTTTAGACTTAACGTCACCATTCATGTGAAATTGAGGATCCTAATGTTTCAGACATTTCAAAATGCAGTCCAAAAGGCCCTCATAGCTGAGGAAGACTTGATCAGCGGGGGTCAGAGAAGGACTCCTGCAAGACCGACGAGACAGGAAACATCTAGTGTGCAGCAACATCAAACACCATCTAGACACCCATCAGAGTTTTGAGGTACTCTGAGAGGATCCACGTTCACGACACCATGACGACCGATGCCTCGGAAGCAGACTCCCTACAGAGGACCACAACACCAGAAAAAATGGCATTCATAACAACAATAGTTTAGGCATGTTCAACAGAACAAACCAGGGTTTCAAGCTAGTCGGCCAACAAATTCTACTTTGGGGACCAGGAGTACTGGACCGAGGATCGAATGTTGGACATGTGGAGAGCCACATTACCAGTGTGATTGTCCAGTTGAGAGGGCCAGATAATCCAGGTCATACAGACATAATACAGTAGGAGATTTGGGAAAGGCCCACCAGATTCATATAGCGGTGAATAACAACCATGTCGAGCACTAGTATATGGTGTTCAAGACGTCAAGTACCATTGTTGACTAGACCTTTAGTTTTCTTATAGATCTAGGTCCTACAGAGAGATTTATTTCTAGTGCAACACTAAAAAGAATTAAGGTAAGGGAAGTCAAACAGGATGATTTTAGCTACTTGGAAATGGCTTTGAAAGACAAGTAGAAGGTTTGAGGAAAGGTTATGGATTGTATCCTTAACCTGGGATATTTTGTCACGAATTCCAACCTGTACGTCATGATATTAGGATCTTATGACGTCGTAATCGGTATAAACTGGATGGAATCGCATGATGGAATAATCAATTGTAAGATGAAGCGACAGAGTTTGACTAATGATGAGGGATAAAGATGAGGGATTGTAGGAAGAAACCAAGGAGTTTCCCTAAGGTTCATTTCTTCCCTACAGCTATGGAAGAGCATGCACAAGGGATGCAAGCTATATGAAATCCTAGCACTGAACGACAAGGGAATGGTGGAAGGATTAGAAAACCTTCCAGCAGTACAAGAGTTTGTGGACGTGTTCTGAGAAGAGTTACTAGGTTTTCCACACAAAAGAGAGATGGAATTTACTATCGACTTAAAACCTGAAACTGAACCGATAGCAAGAATGCCTTATCATATGTCAATTCCTGAGTTACAGGAGTTGAAAATGCAACTAAAGGAGTTGTTGGACCTAGGACTTATACGTCCAAGTGTGTCACCTTGGGGTGCGCCTGTTATTTTGATACGGAAGAAGGATGGGTCGTGGAGACTCTGTATTGACTACTGTCAATTGAACAAGGAAACGATCAAGAACCAATATCCGTTGCCAAGAATAGATGATATTTTTGACCAAATGAAAGGCATGATAGTTTTTTCTAAGATTGACTTGAGATCAGGATATCATCAGTTACGGATCAAATAGGAAGACATTCCTAAGACTGCATTCAATATGAGGTTCAGGCATTACGAGTTTACCATTTTACTATTTGGACTGATAAATTCCCCAGGGGTATTCATGAGCTTGATGAATAGGGTGTTCTGCAAATACTTGGACAAGTTTGTTCAAGTATTCATTGACGACATATTGAAATATTATCGGACAATGGAAGAACATGATGAACATTTGTGCATGGTACTACATTGTTTACGAGAGAACAAATTATACAGGAAACTGTCAAAATGCTCTTTTTATCAATCGAGGATTCATTATTTGTGGCATGTTATCTCCTTTGAAGGCATCGTTGTGGATCCAGCGAAGGTAGAGGCTATTATGGAATGTCCTGCACCGATGAACGTACCAGAAGTATGTAGCTTTATAGGTTTAGAAGGATATTATCGACGGTTCGTCAAAGGTTTTTCAAAGATAGAAAATCCGATCACGGAATTGCAGAACAAAAACAAGAAGTCTGTATGGACCAAGAAGTGTGTGGAAGCATTTCGAAGGATCACGGAGTTGTTGACAAAAACGTCGATACTAAAAGTCCCCGACATGGACGAGGAATTTTTGGTATGCACAAACGCGTCCAAGGAAGGATTAGGTGGATTCTTGATGCAATATGGTCGAGTGATCACTTACATCTCAAGGAAGTTAAGAAAGCATGAAGAGAACTATGCAATGCATGATTTCAAGTTGTTGGCCATTGTGTATTCCCTGAGAGTGTGGATACACGACCTAATTAGACGAAAGTTCAAATTGAAAATGGACCACTGTGGTTTGCAACACATTTTTATGCAAAGTGACTTGAACGCATGACAAAGGTGTTGGTCATAACTACTTAGCGAGTATGATTTTAAGATTACCTACATAAAAGGAACAATGAAGATATTGGAAGATGCTATGAGTCGGAGACCATGCATATTTTCAGTGATACCTATTTAGATGAATCTTCATGAAAATATTCTGACTATACAATGTTATTGTGACTAGTATAAAGAGGTTAAGGAAAATATCAGACAAGACACCATGTTGGTTCCAAAATTTGAGGGATTTAATGTGGAAATTTTTTTATTATCGAGGTATAATAACTGGATTTACATACTTCCTAACGAAGATTTGAGATGTTTGATATTAAACGAAGCTCATAGAGAAGTGTACATGTCTCACCCAGGAGTCATTAAGATGAGGGCAGACCTTAAACCCTTATTCTTCTGGAAAGGAACGAAGGTGGACATAGTCAACTACATGGCGAGATGTCTAGAATGTCAGCAAGTGAAGGTTGAACATAAACATATGGAAGGATTACTACAACGACATTCTATTCCAGAATCAAAATGGGAAGTCATCCCGATGGACTTCATTGTGGGATTTCCACTGACAGAAAGGAGGCAAGACTCAATTTTCGTGGTAGTTAACACTCTGACAAAGAGTGCACATTTTATCCCTGTGCGTATGACGTATCAAGTGCCATACATAGCTATAGTTTTTATTAGTGAGATTTTCATATTGCATGGAATTCCTAAGAGGATCATATCCGAATGAGGATATTTGTTTATAGGACGATTTTGGACTAGTTTCCAAGAGGCCTTGGGAAACCAACTTAACTTTAGTACCGCGTATCACCCGGAGACAAATGGGTAGATAGAATGAACGAACCAAATCTTGGAATATATGTTGTGTATGTACGTGATGGACCAACATGAGAAGTGGGAAGATTTCTTGCTGTTAGAATATAATGGATGTTCTTGTTTTACCATTGACAATATCTCTATTGTCACCCAACCATAGGCCGAAGCCACCCTCCGATCACCTTAACCTTGATAGAGAATCACTCCACAAGCAAACCCTAGGCTAGATAGCCAAACAAAGGGTAGCGCACCTTTCCCCAAGGATATCACACCAACAAGAGCTAATCATATAGTCCAAACCCTAGCCAAGAGATAGTCCAAGCATAACTACTAGCTGCAGTAGTTGCAACGACAAGTCTCCTCCAAACCTGCATAGAAACTGGGCAACTATAGTGTGCACAAGTGCTGCTCTACAATTTTGAGACTGCTTGTCAGAATGAGAACTGGCCTGCTATATTTATAATAATTCTGGCTAACTGCCTGGGCTGACTTCTCATTTTGGGTATCTGTCTATTCAGTATATATTATTATTTCTAGTCGACTTCTTCTCTTGGAGGCTAATAACCTAATATAAATTATCTTCTTGAGCCGACAAGTCTTCTAGGTTCATTAGCCAACTCATTAGGGTTTCTTCTTGCTTCCCGAAGTATTCTATCCTTGTCAGGTTTACACGTGGAGGTAAATACCTCCCGCAACTACCATAATATTAACACTCCCTCCTATCTAGGGAGGTATTACAGGTAATGGTCTTGAGCAGAAAACATACCATTCACCCGGTAGCATCAACATATTTATATAGACTAGATCATGACTAGATCATGAGCACCATCATCATCGTTAGTTGCATTATCTCTCGAAACCATACTCTATCTGAGTAATCCAACATGATGCTCACTCCATAGAGTGATATAAGAGCCATTCTTCTAATCTAGAAGATTAAATGTTCTAAACCATTTTCTGTCTAGAAAATCTTTGTTCATCATTCATTTGGTTGACAATTATTTACCAAACTATTGACAGTCTTCAAGGTAATCATAACAAAAATAGAACACAATTGTGTCTATCCATAACTACAATCCAGTGGTACACTACCACACCAAGTAGCAAACAGGTACTTGATCAATAACGTATAGTCACAAACAGTGGAACATATCCACCACAGTAGTATACGTCTACTGTCATACAGTCTTCATAACAATCATCTGATATCAACCTGCACAGAAACAATGTTATGATATAAACTGAATCATGTAGGCCAATCTTTCACTCACATATGTGAGATCTGGAAGAATATCTTCCCTCAAAAAGGTAAAACATCAATGATGATTTGTCTGGACTATTCTTATCAAGCAAGGAAGAATAATTGTCCTGATTTATGAGCCTGGACCATTACCCACCATGGGCCATTCTTCCTACACTAATCAAAGTGCATCCTGGAGAGAATGTATAAAGCCTAAGGAATGCCTGTCCCCGATTGTTGAGCCTAGACCATTCCCCACCCTGGTCCATTCCTCCTACACTAATCAAAGTGCACCCTGGAGAGAATGTATAAACCCTAAGGTATGACTGTCCAGGCCATTTCCTCTATTAACCGCAAGAGAAAAAGGTTGTCCTGTATCAACCTCCAAAACGAACCATTCCTCATGTTAACCAGAATGAGAAATCGTTGTCCAGCGAGGCGGGCCAGTGTTCTTGAGTAACCCTCAAGAAGAGAGACTTCCCTAGACCACTCCCCATATTAACCACAATGGGAAGTTGTTGTCTATGATACATCAACAATATGGACCATTTCCCATGTTAACCACAATGCGAAATCATTGTCCGTCAAAAATCTCAATCCACTTTACGAACTGGAAAGGAAACTACTCATTCTGGACCATTTTTCGAATTGAAAAATGATTGTCTATAAATCAATACATATCAGTGCTCCCTCCCAACCTGGGAGTCATCTCTTCCTTTTCAATAGGGAAGTCGTCTCCACGAGCTCCATCTTGAGTATGCAAACTCTCTCATCTTGGATAAAATCTTTACCAAGATGTCTGTTTATCTGCTCATCTGTGGAGATATGTAATGGAGAACCTCATTCTCCTTTCTGAACTTCATCACGGATAATGTAATGCTTGATTTAAAATGTACTTCATTATGGAGTATTGGTCTTCTTTGAAGGCTTCATGTAGCTCTGATCAATAAAGTATATCATTGTTGGAACACTGGAACATATCCATGTGGCACTTCTTCTGTCATCATGAGATCTGATCTACTGAGTAATCATTTTGATACAATATCTCTGTTATAGAGAATCTTCACCATGCTTCTGCTGTGCATTGGAGGTTTTTCACCAAGTTATATTCTTCCATCTATATACAAGGGTCTCTTTCTGTATGCCTCAAGGTCTTAAGGTTTCTCTTCATATGCTCTTTGTTCAATTGCTCTGGAGAATAGTCTTTGCATTCATCTTGATGTAACACTCCAACCTATGGATGATATAATGACTCATGTAGAGGTATGTCTAGTTTACCGGAATGAGAAATCACCATAGTATTCTCCCTCCATCTAGGAGAACCTCTAGTTCTAGATATTGCAATGCTTTCATTCATAAGTCTTCCATATATTGTTCTTCATCACAACTTTCAGTTATGCTTGATTGTTTTCATATTAGGATGGTAGTCTTGTGATTCTCGATACAATGACTGGTTGTTCAGGCTTCTCTTCTTTCTTGGAATATTCATGTTTTTCTTTATATTTTGGGTCCATGGAGTTTCTTATAGATTAAATTCCCTAAAGATTCCACTTCTTTGTTTTATCATAGGATCACAGATCTGGATGGAAAACCAGGGATACTTTAAGGCTTCTCTTCAAAGAAGACTTCTTCTGAGATTGAATTGAACATGTATTGTCTTTCATGGTTACTACCATGGATATATACTTCATCATCTTCAATGGATCATAGGATTAGCTCCCTCCTAATCCTTGCTTCATGTAAGACTGCATATAATCAGTTCCCTCCATCTAACAGAGTCCACTCTTATATCTGCATCTTCATTGTCTTCTGCAATATATAATTGTCTTTCTCTGTCTAGCTGAGTCCATGCTTCCATCTTGTTGTCTTCTACAAAATGTCATAAGTCTTTCTCCAATTTCCTCTCGATTGTTGACTTATTTCTGTCTTTGCTTCTTCTAGGTCTCTGCATGATTGATTTGGCTTATCTTGCAATAGCTTCCACATGATTTGTTTGATGTATTTCATTCTTTCATGTATTATCTAATGATATCAATCCTTATCTTTTTGTTCTTCCATCGGTATAGTTCTTCTTGGAACACATTATCTTCCAGGAGATAGATATACAAGATATGTACAGAGACGATGAAAACAAGATATATACAAGAAATAAGAAGAGTATTGTTACCTTCAGAAGAAGAAGTCTCTTTTGTCCTGCTTAGTCTTCTTTGTAGGTTCCTTTTCTTCGGCAGCTGATGCTTCATGTTTCTCCTTCCTTTTCTTTAGCTCGAGACAGTGATTCTTGTAGTGGCCATACTTTCGACAGTTGAAGCATTGTAATTCTGAAATGTCTTTCTCTTGATTTGATTTCCTCCTTGAACCAAACTTCCTTTTGTTCTTGAAATTCTTGAATCTTGTTGTGAAGGCTTGATCATCGTACTTCTTTTGGGGTTTCTCTTTTGCACTGATCCTTGATTCTTCTTGAGCACAGCAAGTCCAAAGTTCTTCAAATGTCGGATACTCCTTCCTTGTGT
>ML787156.1:249411-274555 GCA_009831015.1 Picea engelmannii
CTTCAATAGCTTGTAGTTGATCTCTTAACTGGGAGATCCTCACAAAGTATGATGTTATGTTGTCATCATCATTCATCTTCATGTCACAGAGCTCATTCTTCAGACTCATAACTTGTCCAATGTTTCTGATCGAGAAGAGATTTCTTAGGGCATCGTACATCTTCTTTGATGAGTCAAGATGGGAGATGTAGGGTATCAAGTGGTCTTTTATGGATTCCATTATGATACTCATGGCATTGATGTCACCGTCTTTGAACTTCTCCATCACTACAATGTTATGTGGTTCCTTCTCTTTTCCTTCTTCAAACTCTAGTTCCACGATCTTTCCTTTTATGATATCCAACATGTTATTCTTGGCAAGGATGAGGTCAATCCTTGTCTTCCACGCTCTGAAGTTAGAGGCTCCATCTAACTTGTTCTTTGACTTCATAGAATAAGTCATGGTTTCTTTGACTTGGTCAAACCCTAGATTTGACCACAAACTCAAACTTTACGTCTTGGCTTGCTGAGAGTACCAGGAGATGTGCTAGGATAGGGTGCATTGATCTCTCTGGAGATTAGTTCAATCCCTTCACTTAAGGTTCCTTAATGAGAGGATTAGGATTTCTACAACTGCACCTACTAGTAGCCCTAGCAGTAGTGCTTTGGTGACTGCTCTTGCTAGGAAACCCTAGCGGCAGTTCTTCAACGAGCTTAATATCCTTCTGGCTACGTTTCCTTCCAGCGGTTAGACTGAATGAAGGAGGTATGGGCCCATAAACTGTTAGAATATAATGGATGTGCTTGTTTTACCATTGACAATATCTTTGTTGTCACCCAACCATAGGCTGAAGCCACCCTCTGAGCACCTTAACCTTGACACAGAATCACTTCGGAAGAAAACCCTAGGCTAGATAGCCAAACAAAGGGTAGTGCACCTTTCCCCAAGGATATCACACCAAGAGCTGATCAGATAGTCCAAACCCTAGCCAAGAGATAGTCCAAGCATAACTGCTAGCTACAGTAGCTGAAATGATATCTCTCCTCCAATCCTGTGTAGAAACTGGGCAACTATAGTGCACACAAATGTTTCTCTGCAATTATGAGACTGCTTGCCAGAATGAGAACTAGCCTCCTATATTTATACTAATTCTAGCTAACTACCTGGGCCGACTTCTCATTCCAGGTATCTATTTGTTCAGTATACATTATTATGTCTGGCTGACTTCTTCTCTTGGAGGCTAATAACCTAATATAAATTATCTTCTTGAGCTGACAAGTCTTCTAGGGTTATTAGCCAACTCATTAGGGTTTCTTATTGCTTCCCAGAGTATTCTATCCTTGTTAGGTTTACACATGGAGGTAAATACCTCCTGCAACTACCATAATATTAACACTTGCCATTGGTAGAGTTTGGGTACAACAACAACTATCAAAGAACCATTAATATGGCACCCTTTGAGTTTCTTCATAGGAAACCATGTCAAGTGCTTTTGAGCTAGGATCAACTTGAGGATAGGTTCTTGGTGGGACCACAAGCGATCCAATAAATGGAAGAACAAATGAAAATGATAATACAAAGGATTAAAGAAGCGTAAGATTAGCAAAAGAGTTATGTCGATGCACGTCACATTGACCGTAGTTATGAAGTTGGTGATTGAGTCTTCTTGCGGGTGAAACTGCACAAGAGTTCGATCAAGTTTGGAAAAGGTGCTAAAATATCTTGTAGGTTTGTGGGACCTTTCGAAGTTGTGGAAAATAAAGGTCTCGTGGCCTATCAACTAGCCTTTCCTGATTCTATGAGGTGTATGAATGATGTTTTTCATGTATCTATTTTGAGACATTATGTTACTGATCCTACACATGTGATTGGAATGAGTTCTTTGTAGGTGTCAAATGAGGGTGCACTCACGGCGGAGCCAATCCGCATTCTGGACCATCGCATTTGATAGATACGGTGTCGAACAGTCGATCATGTCAAGGTCCAGTGGGACAATTATAGTCCACACTCAGCTACTTGGGAGGACACATATGATATGCGCCAACAGTTTCCATTTTGTTCGATAGTTAGACATTTAGATCTTTCAGATGCTCATTTACTACATTTATATACTTTGAAACTTTGGGACTAAGTTTAAATCAAGATGGGGTGTATGTAACATCCTTCTCTTGCAAGCACTGGTTATTGACTTATTTTTTGAGGACACTTGCATGCAAGTGATCCAGTTTTAGTATATGGATGTTTGTTTGCTTGTGGATTCTTGTGATGATGTTGATGGATTTTTATGTTATGTTATTTGATATCTTTGTATTGGTAGATGATATTGATGAGTTTCCCCTGAGTGTGAAGGACACTTGACAAATTGAGGATGCCACTGGCACTAATGAACCTCCTTGGACTCCAAATCGAGTCGGTGAGTGGATTGCATTGGTTGGGTATATTTATTTATGTATATGTGACATGTGATCCGGTATATTATGATGTTGTTTATGTATCCTTGACAATGTTTCGTTGATGTATGAAGGCATATGATTGATTTCTAATCAGACTTACATAAGGAGTAAAGGGGCCATGGAAAACAACCATATATTGAGATAGAGGTGTGGAACCATCCCTGTCACAACCTACTAGCACTCTCTTTGTGGCTCAAATTGTAGGTTAATGATACCTAGTTTGAGAGACCCACAATGTCATGAGGGCAGACTGAGATAGTCGCTCATGAAGGTTCTAAGGGGTGCTCAATAAGGAATGGTCCTTATTCCTTAGAGGTCATTAGTCCTTATTCCTTAGAGGTCATTAGTCTCTCACAAGGTCGTCTGAATGGAGTATTGACTCCAAGGGTTGGACAACTACCAAAACAAGTCAAAGGCAAGTGGCACCCTTGGAGCACGTTTTGCGTCTTGAAGGGAACATTGTGTAATTAAAAATTGAGTCAAAGGGCGAGTGGAACTCTAGGATCATAGACTGCGTCTTGAAGGGAACGTCATGGAAATAAAATCTGAGTCAATGAAACTAGGTTCCTAGAAAAAAAAAATTGACATTGTCGGATATAAAACAATTATTAAATGGGTAATTTTTATTAATTATAAAATCTCCTTAAAAATCCTAATACTAGTTTAAAAATTTGAGCCTAAGTCTAAAGTGGGTAAGAAGACTAAAACTGATTTATAAATTAAATAAATGGGGGATGAAGAAAAATCAAGTTAGGAATTAAAAGAGTAAAAACTATATCTAAATATTTAATTATATAAATGCGTGCAAGATAATAACAAATTGGAAATTAAGATAAGAAAGGAAATAAATGTAAAAAATAATGTGTAATCATAGAAAGGAATATAGATTCTAGTTAACACTAATCTAACTAAAGAAGAATCATATTTTAACTCGACACATATTTAGAAAAGTGTCAGTCATAAATTGGGAATAAAGGACTAAAACACAACTAGGAGTGATTTAAGGAGCGCTTTTAGGAGATGTGAGGGAAAATGACTTATAATTAAATTAAATTGTGAAATTTTCTTGTGCAACTATGGGAGAGGGTCACAAGTGTATGGGGGGAATAATTCTAAATTAATTAATTAAAATGTGAATTAAATGTGCAAGAGGAATGTGTCATGAAGAAAACTCCTATGAAGCAAAGGGAAAAGAGGGAAAATGGGAGGACAGAGGTTATTAGTAAAGTTATGCTACCGAAATTTCATTGACTTGTTTTACTTGTGAAAGTTGGGATACCTAGCTCGAGAAAGAGACTGGTATCTCTACCTTGCAAGCCGATATGGGAGCTAGAGTATTCTGGTTGTGGTTGTGCGTGGCTCCTTTACGGCTCGGGGGGATAAGGGGGAAGAAGAGTACCCCTAGCGTCGGTTGGGATGTACCAATGAAGTCTCAAAAGTTAGCAAGTAGGTGAAGGAAGGGAACACCAGGAGCCAAGGATCGTCATCAAGCCCATCTCGCCGATTACTGTATTTTCAGTGAGTTTGCATTGTATTAAGTTTCAATGGATGTAGAGTTCAAATAATTCTTATTTTTTCTGTTGGGATTTTACCTCCCATTTGATACGGATTGTTTAGATTTTTATTCCCTATGTTTTTCAACAAGGTTTTCTGGTTTCATAACCCTTGACACTAGCATTAGATGCAACCCTCGAGCTAACAAAATTACTTGGGAAAACCTAGGGAATAGGTACTTGATGAATCTTTATTTACTATTGCTATTATGTTTTTTTCTCTTTCCTTTGGTAATTTGGTTAGGAAAACAAAGTGCATTTGTTTGCCCATAAGTTAAGCTCTACTCCTTCATTCTTTTTTCCCAACTCCCTGGTATCTTCATCCATGCCTTTTTACCATCCTTACCTTTGTGTTTTTAAGTGTAATTCGTGCCCCACTTGTGGGGGAAACTAGCAAGATATTTTACCCTCTTTGCCTCTGCATTTTTGCTGTAAAACATGCTCAGACTATGGGGGAAACTAGCAATATTATTTACCCTCCTTATCTCTATGTTTCGGTGTAAAACGTGCTCATATTGTGGGGAAACTAGAAAGAGTTTTTACCTTCCTTGTCTCTACGTTTTTGGTGTAAAATGTGCTCAGACTATGGGAGGAAACCCACACGAATTTTGACCACACTTGCTCACCAATTTTTACCTTCTTTACACAGTGAATTTCACTTCATCTTATCAACGATTTTTACCTTCATTACACAATGGATTTCACTTCATTTGCTCAATGATTTTTACTTCATATACACAATGAATTTCACTGCAATTGCTCAGTGATTTATACCTTCATTACGCAACCAATTTCACTTCATATTCTCAGTGATTTTTACTTCATATACACAACAAATTTTACTGCAAATGCTCGACGATTTATATCTTCATTACACAACGAATTTCACTCCATTTGCTAAGCAATTTTTACCTTCATTACACAATGAATTTCACTTCATCTGCTCAGCTATTTTTTCCTTCATTAGACATCGAATTTCACTTAATTTTCTCAATGATTTTTACTTCATTTACACAGGGAAATTCACTACAAATGCTTAGTGATTTTTACCTTCATTACACAACGAATTTCACTCCTTTTGCTCAATGATTTTTACTTTTATTACACAACAAATTTCCCTTTTTCTTACTCAGCTATTTCTGCAATTAAGGAACCTTGTGTGTGTATGGGAACCCTCTTTTGTTTAGCTGGAAAACTCAACTTATTTATGCCATATATTTATGTTTTTTTAAAGGGCGTAATTGATATCAGATGTGTGTAGTTTTTACATGTTTTTGTTTTATCAAATGTTTTATTAATTTATTGATATCTGATATATAGGCCCAATATTTTAATATGTCTCACCTGTCGTTCAAAAGGATTAGGTCCTCATGAATAAATTCAAGGAACCTAAGTTAGATTTCTTTTGGCGCTTGATATAATGTTGAAGTGTGATACAATAAGTAATTACATCTACTTGTGTGCCTCGATTAATGTCGAGGTGTGACCACTTAAGAATTAGATAATAGTGCGCCATGAATAATGTTGATGTATGGCGAGATGTGTTAATAATTTATTCTGACAACCACTAAATTGATGAGTGATTGATTGAGTAGATCGACTTTGTTGTGCGTGATGAAAATATAATGTAATGAATGATTGTTGTAGATATTAGACTTCTTGCACACATTGAAAATATAATGTAATGTATGATTGTTTAGATATTAGACTTCTTGCACAAATGGAATTAAATGTAATAAATGATGGTTTTAGATATTAGACTTCTTGCGCGCAATGAAAATATGATGTAATGAATGATTGTTTAGATATTAGAATTCTTGTGCAAATGAAATATAATGTGATAGATGATTGCATTTATGTTAATGGTTAAGTGGTTAGATTGCATGGCTCTACGGACTAATGCTGACGCATAAATTTTTACACTTTTGATTACTCACGCACATTACAATAATGGTGATGCATGATTAGTTTAGTTATAAAATTTACTTGCGCGCCTTAATTTAAGTGGGCGTGTGATTTCTTTGTAGTTATTCTCTTGCACCATTAATTAAGTTGACATGTGATTGTTCTAGAGTTTGTTTAATTTCGTGCACAACGAATATTCAATGTTGATGAATGATCGTTAGAAATTTATATTACATGCCCCATGATTTAAATGTTGATGTATGATTAACAAAGATGATGATTACACTTGCACCATGATTAATTGATGATTAGGATTGAATGCTTGATCTAGTTGATGTGGACTTGATTGTTAGTGGGATGTAGACACCTCCTTGTTCCTCATAACAGTCGCCAACCTTGAGACCTTAAATGGTCAAAATAAATTGGATCCTGGGCTTGAGCGTTGCTTATGTGTCCTGGAGGTCCTAAACTTGCAGGGTAGGTTGGGTGGGTAGTATCTTTATGTCATTACTATGTTATATTTATGATCCTTATGTTATCGTTATGTTATCGCATGTTATCCTTGTGTTATCTAATGATTATATTTATGTGATGAGATGAGTGATTAAAAGTATTGATGATTCCAGTTGATCGTGATGAGTTGATCTTGCATTGCCATTCATGATGCTTTCATTTTTTTGTCGTTATTCAATTATGATGATGTGTTGACTATATGTCATTACTAAATATTTTGATGCATCGGTTGTGATGTTATTTGATTATGATGATGAGATAATTGTAATTCCTTTAATTATGATGTCATTGATTATGCATTGTTGAATTATGTGTTGACACAATTTCCTAATGCTTTAAAAAAAAATAACCTCGTGCTTCGCTTTTTGTTAGGATTAACGGAGGGGAAGTTACACTCATGATTCAAGTTTCGTAGTAAGGTTTCCATCTCATGATTAAATGTGTCTTCCATCCCATTCAAAAAACCCTCTCCCTTTAAATCCTAGCATAGGGTATCACTACAGGTTATGTTCCAGTGCCATGTCTCAATTTAAGTCGATGCCACATGCTCCTCAAACAAACATAACCCTTAACTACCGCCACCATGGATTTAATTATGCATCCCCCTTCGCCACCTTGAAAAGGTACCAATTATGTGCGGTCAACTTTCTATACAATGCTTCTCAATTATACGATTAATATTGTAGAGCTCGGATCCAGAAATTAAGCCAAAAAATATTATCCAAGACTTAACCAAAATTTAAAAGGAATTGCCATGTAAAACGAAAGAGTTGTTACAAAATATTTTGGTCTCACTGGAAGTCTTCGCTCCAAAGTTTATGGTTCCCCTGGGAAGGTTAGCACTAATTCCTCCCATCTTCACCAGAGGAACTGATATAAACATCTTCGATATTCCATCTATTACACTGAAACACTTAATATCAACTCCTCTAGTTTTCACTAGACCAGTTAGCTCAAACATCCTCATTTTTATCGCTTCTACACCCATACTTCACGTTATTTTCATTGATGTATTTGGAGACACTTTCACGAAATTCCCTAGTGTCTCTGGCACCATTCGTATAAATTTATCTGGTGCGCATCAGAACCTTTTCCACCAACTTTTCAGGTTTCACTCATGCTCTTCCCATAAAAGGGCCTAGTGTACATCGATGCTCTTCACCTTAAATTATCTGATATACTAAATTACCCATCAAAGAAATCAACACCAACCCCTTCGATAGTTATTGCAGTAGTTCCTAAGAATTACCACGGTTTTAAACTTTCTTGATTTTACTCATTAAGGATTTGACATCTACAATGCATGCCATAATACTTTCCTTGTCCGATGATGACCTTCCACCTAACATCAACACTAGTTATGATCCAGATTTAGGAGCGGAATGAACTGATTAACAATCTGGATACAATAAACACAGAGATAGGAAGAATAATACAAATATCCAGTGAACAATATCTTCTATTAAATAATGAAATAGGCTGAAACTGTAAAACTACAGAACTAAAACATGCTTGAATGGTGGTATCTATCTCTGAGAAGAGATGTGGCTACTACGTGCATTCGTCTAATAAGAATGGATTACAATGAGGCTCCAAAGGCCCTTTTCATATTACTCATGAATTCCAAAACCCTAGACATCCAAAAGCCTAACCCTAGAAGGTGAAACACCAAAATTCATGTGGGCCCTATGTGTAAGTTGGTGTAATTTGGTACCTCAACTTCCTAGGGTTGTAAATTTTTCATACAACCTCTGTTTTAGGCATGTGATAGCCCGTTGGAAAGGTCTTCCAAAGAAATACACATTCCACCATAAGACTCTGACTTTGTTTACAGTCTGACTATGGAGAGTAAAAAAAACAACGTTTAGGACCCCAAAACAGCCCTGGAAGTACAACAAGATGTGCTGACATGAAAAATTACAAAATAAGCCATTTGGATTAGGCGAGAGGCCACCTGTATCCACCGAGAGAATGTGTGAGGCTTCAGACAAACCCAGAAGTGTAGAACTCACAATTATAAAGAAGTACAAAAAGAAATGTTGAATAAAAAATGGACATGAGGAGCCAGTTGGAATAGGTGGGTGGCCACTAATA
Organism: Picea engelmannii; assembly: GCA_009831015.1. Lineage (NCBI taxonomy): Eukaryota > Viridiplantae > Streptophyta > Pinopsida > Pinales > Pinaceae > Picea > Picea engelmannii. The sequence goes on from ML787156.1 coordinate 257,910, forward strand.
TCCACCTGGATCAATCCTCCCCCCTTAGGAATAAATGTTCTGCATTGTGTTAAGTCCCCCCATCAAGTGAGGAAACTTCTGCTAGATTTGGCAGCGGGTGAGCCACTTTCCTTGGTGTAGGAGTTTCCCTCCCTTGACAACCCGATAAAGGTGGATTCATTGTTTCCAAGTTCCCTTGACCTGTGTTTCCACTATCTGATCAGTGGATGCTTGTTCCATGTAGTCATGGTTGAGCTCTATTGGTATCAGTTGTTTGACAATCTCAGAGGTTTCCAATAATGGTGGAAAATATTCCTTAAGGAGGTCCACATTGAATACTAGATGCATACGAAGGGAGGGTGGAGTGTTGAGCTCAAAATCATTGCTACCCACAGACTTGGTGATAGTGTAAGTCCCATAACGAAGTGGGATAAGATTCTGATGGGGCCTAATGAGACGTTCCTTCTACAAATGTAACCAGACTTTGTCGCCAACCTGAAACTGGTGTGGTACCCCGTGTTTATCATGGTGCTTCTTGTACTTAGCATTGGAGTTCTGCAAAATCTCTTGGACCTAGTGGCAGACGTGTTGAATCCACTCAATGAATCTGGTGGCTTTGTCGATCGTAGAATGATCATGGGAAGACTCTGTCGGTGCAGTGGCAAGAGGAAGTGCAACATCAATGGATCCCAAGGGTTGGAATCCTAGACCCACCTGAAATGGGCTATGACCAGTGGAACAATGGAGAGACCTGCTGTAACTGTGTTGGACATATGGGAGACTCTCGTCCCATGTACGTGGATGCTTATAATTGTACATGCGCAGGATGTGCACAATCATTCGATTCATGACCTTAGTTTGGCCATCGGTTTGGGGGTGGAAAGAAGTGGATTTTGTGAGCTTGGTGTCCAATAGAGACCAGAGACTCGACTAAAAGGTGTTGAGGAACTTTTTGTCTAGTCGAAGATGATGGTCTGTGGTATCCCAAAGTGAAACCAAACTTGTTCAAAGAAGAGCTTGGCAGTATCCGCCGCTGTGACATTCTTCTTACAAGCTATGAGGATGGCCATCTTCAAAATCTGATCAACGACCACAAATATGCAATCATTTCCATGCTTGGTGGACAAAAAACCAGACATGTAATCCATGGAGATGGATTCCAATGGCTTCTTGGGAATAGGAAGAGGGGTGTATAAGCCTTACTTCTTGATGGCTCGCTTGGCAATGGCACAGGCAATGCAATATCTGATATACTTGTTGACATCCTGTCAAAGTTTTGGCCAATAAAAATGTTTCTGAAGAATGACCAGAATCTTCTCTCTGCCAAAATGTCCTGCCACCCGACTGTAGTGGGATTCCCAAATCATCTTTGCACGCTCTCTTGTAGGAACAAAGAGACGACCCAGGTGGCATAAGAGTCTATCCTGAATGTGAAAATCAATGGCAGTGGCACCTGTATCCAAGAGATGATATGTGGTGGCAAAGTCTGGATCTTGTTGGTAAAGTTGGGGCCACTTCGATGTTTCATGTCCACAAGAATGGAGGACAGTGGTGAGTGAAACCACAGGAGGTCGACTAAGGCAGTCAACGACACGATTGGAGATACATGTCTTACACTTGATGTTGAGATGGAACTGCTACAGGTAGGTGGACCACTTTTGATGGTGGTCGTTCTGCAATTTCCCCTGTGTCTGTATGAACTGCAAAGGCTTTTCATCAATGTGTATGATTGTCTCCTTCCCCAGAATGTAATGTTTCTATTGACAACAAGCTTGTACAATGAAATACATTTCCTTGTCATAGGTGGGGTATTTCCCGACAGTATCGGAGAGTGTCTCACTATGGTATGCCACCAGATGCCCGTGTTGAGTGAGAAATGTGCCCACAAAATAATCAGATGCATCAGTTTCAATCTCAAATGGTTGTTATAGATCGAGCAAAAAGAGTACTAGAGTTGAGAACAAACGATGTTTTAGATCTTCGAATTATCATTGCTTCTCTTTCCCCTAGACTAACTTATCCCTACCACCGCCCTTGGTCACCTGGCTGAGAGCCCATGCAATATGGAAGAATCCCATCATGAACCGTCGCTAAAAATTGGCTAGTCCCAAGAAGCTCTCAAGCTCGGTCAGTGTGGTCGGGTCTGGCCAGTCACAAATGACTTAGATCTTAGCTTGATCAACATAAAATGTCAATCCATCACTCTCGATTAACCTTAGTAAACTTATTTTAATTAAGTTATAATTACATAATAAGAAACCCTAATTGAATGTTAATAAATATTAATAGAAGAAATGACTTCTAATTGTAAATTAGCCAACCTTAATTATCCAAACAAACCCTAAGTATATTCTAATTTAACACTATGAAACTTGATGAATTTAAAGAAATCATTACAATATCTTAACCATATCAATATCTTAACCATATCTCAAGAAAAGAAACCTTGAATATCCTAAGGTCATATTAATTCAAAGTCCTAAATAAAAGATAAATGACTCCAAAAAACATTGATTATACCATAATTATATGAAGTAATAAACCATAAATAACCTTAAAAGAAAAACCTAATTTTACCCATTTTAAGACTAAGAAGTTTCAATGGTAAGAGATAATCTATAATTATAAACTAATAAATTTAAATTATTATCTAATAAATGCCAATAAATTTATATAAAACTTAATTACATGTTAAGAAGTTATAATTTGTTTTAAAGGAAAATTTTATGGTAATTCAATCAATATCTTTTCACATTAATAAATGACATATTTAGGAAAAACTTTTACTTAAATTAATTTCCTATTTAAAAAAAATTCAAACTAAACATTAATCACATAAAACTATTTAATAAATAATTAAACTAACTCTTTAAATTAAGAAATTATTATTTTGAAAATAATATACTTTACTTAATTCAAATAAAATTTTATTAAACACACTCCAAATTAAAACGAGACTCGTGCCTTTCTAAATTAATAATGATTCAAGTTCTATATATTAACATTAACAAGTGCTAAATGACTTATCCTTTCTAAATTAATAATTCTTCAAGTTCTATATATTAACATATATTTATATTAAATTAATAATGGTTCAAGACTACCCAATTGAAATTTTAACAGCACCCTAGCAAAGCAAAGAATAGTATCCCATAAAATCCTAATCAACACAAATAAATTAATTTATCATTACACACTAATATAATTAAACTATTTCTAAATATTAGAGAGATTGTATTAAATTAAAATATCATTTTAATATTTTTATGATCTAGCTTAAATCTACGTTGACTTTAAATGCATATTAACTTAAATATGTTAAATGCTGTAATGAGAAGGTGAAAACTTCAAAACAAGTCCAATTATGAAAAATATTGAAGTATCAAAAATTGAAAGTAGAGGTGAATCGCTAAGTTCTGGACTTCAAAAGTTATACTTATAGAAAACAGTAACTATGAAAAACCTGGAGACACGAATGTATATTGGTAAGACTTTCTAGAAATTGAAATATGAAAAAATAACTTAAGTTTCAATATACACAAAATTGAAATATGAAAAAATAACTTAAGTTTCAATATATAAAAAGTTGTAGTTTAAATGTTTTATAAAATGATTATTTTTAGGTGATTATTTTTATGTAAAATTGAAGTGTTCTAAAAGTTTTTTAGTATATTAAATTTATTTCTATATTTAAAAATAGATTTTAAATAAAATAAAAAATAATTTTATATATATTTATATATAGCTCAATTCCAATAAAAAAACATTTCCTACAACAAATAAAAGACATTTATACATAAATACATTTAATTAAAAAATACTAATATATGAAATTTCAACACATACAAAGTGTATTGGTTAGAAAATTAAACATTAGGGCGGTAATGAAGAGAGGTTAAGTCGAGTATGGTAGACTTCTACAGGTTTTGGTTAAAAAAACATTACATAAATTTTTATGAAAAGTTAAAATATTGTGAAAGAGATCCATAAAGATTCTATGTAAAATTAAAATATTGTGAAAGTGATTTAAATGATGTTTAGGTATAAATGTATGGATTAAAATTGAGTATTAAAAGTTATACAATTTTAATAAAGGTATTGTGAATGGATGTGTTGTTTTTCTAAGTAAAATTTGAAATTATTTTTAATTGGTTAATAGTTTATTAAGGAAACGGGTGACATTTCACATAAGAGTAAATAACAATGATGAATTAACTTGTATTAATGAATAACAACTTATAAACAATGATGAGTTGGTGGCATTAATGGATAAATGAATAGAAAGTAATAAAGGGTGATGGATAAATGAATAGAAACTAATAAACAACGATTAGTTAACGGACACCACATCATGTGCCATATGGCCACATTAGCCGAGCTAGGGAAAATGGGACACGATGTCCACAAGCACCACCTTCCATCACCTCTTTTAGACGAGTGACCTAGGTGCATCATACTATTGAATGGGAGGGCGAAGAAACACCAAAGCAGGATGGTCGATGATCAGTGGTGATTGAGGGCAGGTACAATGCGTCAGTTCAGTAACAAGAAGTTTGTGATGAAGGAATTAATGGAAACAAATGAATTGGAGAGCCTCGTCGTGGCAGACATTATGTCGGGAGAAGGTCTAAGATAGAAGCTCATATGGAGATGGTTTTTTCATCATGTTTGAGACAGATTTTGTGGTGGGTTCAGGGGATTCAGTGTTGGTATAACAAAGGCTCTCTTTGGGGATTTGTTTGAGGTTCAATGTCACCTATAAAATGCAAAGGGAAGTCTGTTACAGAAAAGAAAACTTGATTCATCCCAACTGCAGAGGAGGCGACCATGAATTACTAGTTCAAGGTTGGCCCGACTGATAAGGAAGCTAGATGGAGAATGAAGTTGTGGAGGAACAGGTTGGGGACATTATCCCTAACCTCGGTTGCACTAGAAATAGGAACACAAAATTCTATCGAACGGTGGAGTTATACTGTCACGTGAAAGAAATGGTAGTGCAGAGCGGGATCCCTTAATAGAAGAAAATTTTGAATCTACAACAACGCATGGAAGCTCTAGTCTAGTTTGTTGATAACTATGGTTTCTTGGCCATTGAAAAAACATGGAGAGGTCTTCTAGGTCGTCAAGAGAAAGGAAGCTCCATCAAGCTCCAAGTCCCCACCGAAGTCATCACCCGAATTCATCACCCTCAACTCATGCTCAGCTCATTAGGACTCTCCAGGTTCATGTGCTTGATGACAGTTTTGAAGATGTTGATGTAGACTAGTTAGATTTATATTGTCAACCTCAGTATGACACTACTAGCATTTTTTTTTTGTTTTATAGGTGGCTTGGTTTCCCTTTGAGTAGGCCAAACCACTTATGAAAAGCATTTAATGGCTGTCATAACTATATACATGTATATATTGTCATTTTATGAATTAAAAAAAAGAGAAATCAGTTAACGAAATTAATGGACATTAATAAAAAAGAGAAATCGGTTAACGAAATTAATGGACATTAATAGATATTAATTTTGTTTGCAGTATCATGCATGAAAAAATAGAGGTGTTTCCGTACGTAGTAGCTTCCAAAAGCTAGCAAGATTCTACATAACAAATACAGTTGGATAATTAACATTTAAAATGTGCTCTGAAATTCGAGTGGCTGAAGACGATATCGAAAGTCGTGATATACAGTGCAAAGTCTTATCAGATATATGCTCCTGGAAGAGACACTTTAATATGTGAAGTCTAATCCATTCTGACTGTCCTGAAAAGTTTTAATTTATAGAGCCTATAACGTGATGTATGTAGACTGCATAGTGATAGTGCTCGCTGTATAAGCGACACGATCCAAAATAGTAGATTACAGTATCACAACCGCGGTACCAGTTGGAATTAAAGCTGCTCTGGTGGTTTGTTTCTCTCTGCAAAATTTTTTGTTTAAGTGCAGTCAGTTAAGATTTTTTTTTTTTTTTTTAATTCATTACGTATTGACAGAGCAAAGATTTGTTGTATGTAGATTGCACAGTAATAGTGCTCTTTGTATAACCTAAACGGTTCAAAATAGTAGATTACAATATCACAGCTACTTTTGGTTGCATTTGTTGTTGTTGCATCAATATAACAGATGCAACAACAACGGAGAAGTAGAAAAGGTAAYTAAAGAGGCAGTCAATATGTTATATGTAATACATATAATATATATATTATATGTAATTCATATAACATATAATAAAGTAACATAAGAGGAATGATAGAAGAAGGATACTCAAATATGAAATGATGAAGTTTACTCAATGGAYACTGATATCCAGAGATATTAACAATAAGTTTCATTGGATGTACACCACCCAGCGGGTTAGGTTTGAGACTTTTTACTCCATTTGTACCATCTGAAGTACTCAACCTAAAGAAATTCACATATGACAAAATGTTAGGCATGATTATGTAGGAGCATGTGAAGAAAGTGTCGGTGACCGCAGGGAATCCGATTTCAGTTCTCGTTCAAACCCCCATTACAGGAAATGTCAAAGAAGATTTGGTTTCCATAGCATCCACTGGCTCCGCTTTCATGAACGCCACAGAGGATAATGTCCGAAAGCTACAACAACAAAACCTTGAGAAGGAAACAAGGATCAAGGAGTTGGAGGAGAAGCTTCATCAAGTAACGATCAATGAGGAAAACTTCAAAGCTTCAACGAAAGTACAAAGAAGGTTGGAACAAAATTAGAGGAAGTTATAATTGACATGTATGCCCACCTACACATGTTCCAGGATATAGCTGCCACCATCATAGAGCAACATAGCAGGGTGAAAACTAAACTCACACAGTTCAATACTACTAGGAAGGCATGAAAAATATTGACACATGGATTGCAGAAAACCCGGATGCACTAATTGAGCTCTATTTCCCCTCAATCAAGGAAAGAAACACAAGCATCTATGCATTCAATTTTTCTCAACAAACAGGGAAAAGAGAAGACAGAGAAGCAACTAGCTCAATGGTGATTTGTTCATGCTTGCAGAAGGAAGCGCTATAATTAATCAAGATATGCCAGCTCCCCCAGTTACAGGAGCTTGGAAATAACCTCATAATGGAGGAACTAGTCATCAACATACATGGCAACAAAAGACATAGACGGGAGGTCTCCGAGTCAACCACCAAAGTAACAATGGACTTAATATTACAACATCGCATTCAATTGACTAAATTCCATACTATGGTTCAGGAATTCATGGCTACATTATCAAAGTATACGCATGTCCTCGATGACATCATACCCATGTATACAGATACCTTGGAAGAGCTAGCATACCACAAACACGTATCTTTGTACGATCAGCTGGAAATTTGAATAGCATACATTCAGGACAAGAGTCTATGATAAAAGACAAAAATAAATATGAAATTGTTTTCAATTGCATCCTATTTTGTTTTTTTCCAACTACCCTCAGTTTTGACATTTTCCCCCACATGTGTCACAATCCTAGGCAAGGAAGTCGAACGGTCACCTTTTGTAACAATGTCTTGGGAGGGGATACAAGAAGTCATAAGGGAGTTAGAAAAAATAATATAAATATGGGAAGAGACCCACTTTGAAGAGGCTCTTCAAGCTTTATATACACTCTAGAACTTTTTTTTAAGAAAATACTTGGTTAATGAATATTGAGAAGCCCTTAGGGCTAGTTTTATAAAAGGGAGAGCAACTTGCATGTGTTGTTGTTTTGTTGTGCACTATTTCAAGAGGAATGTATGTTGTTCACATGGACTATAAGGATGTTTTTCTCATAGACTAATCTAACACAATCTATATCTATTTTGCAGTGTTCTTATTTTTCTTTATCTTTTATATGTCATATGCATATGAGTTGTGATGTATGTGGATAATATAATTTGGAATTTTTTGGTTATATATTCCACATGCTTATTTTTCTAACTTTCCATCTTCATTACATTTATTTGAGTGACGTTTCCATCATAGTTTAGTTTCAATACAACTCATTAAGTTATTATAACTCACTCCTAACTAGGATATGATAGAATAGAATAGAAGTAGATTAGATTTATTCTCATACATTCATCTACATCTTTACATTACATAACCATCCATATTCACCCTCACAATCAACAATGGAATTTGGGCCAGAATTTGGATGGGTCTCCTAAACCAAACGATGCATAGTCTAATTGGGAATTTGTATCGGGGAGTACTCCTTACCATTGTTGGGAAATTCAGCCCCGTAAACACCTTCCTTAATCTTAGCATTGAATATCTCTTTACCCCACATCCTTCCTTCATCTTAGAGTTCAACTATTTCCACTAGATCTTGTAAGAAGGCTAAAATGAGTGCATTATGTCCCAACAAGGCTAACTAAACCATTGACTATTCTAGGAACTGTTTTGATACACCATACAAACATTGATTCATATGAATAATCATTTTCTTAAAGGTGGGTCAATGAGAAATGTGATTCATACTGATGAGGTTAAACATATAAGGTGATACTTAACCATGTTTAACAACTATGCATAAAACATGAACATATTAATGCCATTATTAATTCCCTCAACTACAACTTGCGCATTGATAGCTCAACCACATTATCTATACACTACAGCTTCAAATCGAACAACTACTTAGTCATTTAAAAAGAAGTGGTGACACAATGCAAAATTGTAAGCAAACAAGACTAACCAAATGCTAAAGTCCCAACTATAATGTAAACATGCGAGAACTTGATAAAATATCAATTCTTTAGAGAAAATCGTCCAATCACCATCCACAAGCAAATCAATCATTTATTCTAAAAGGATCATCCTAATCATCAATTCAAATACATCAATGAAATAATTGGACTCAAAGAAAAGGCAAGACCCATAATGAACTATCCATGCATATTAATATAATCATATGTTTCATTCATTATTAATGCAAGATGATAGAGAGCCAAGTTATCTAAGAGAAGACACAAGTCATTAAAAATATCAATAATTAATTATTAGACAAACTAGTTTAAGATAACAAGGAAAAAATAGTTAATTATTAAACAAACTAGTTTAAGGATACATGTAGCCAGGAAAAAAATGGAATTTTGTAAGGGTTAGGGAGTGTTGAGGGGTAAGCAATTACCTTGAAGCATTAAAATGATTTTTTTTTCTAAACTTGATGTTAGAGAGTGTTGAGGGGTAAACAATTACCTTGAAGCATTGAAATGAAAATTTTCTCTAAACGTGATGTCCTTATGCCATTTGTATTCATAAGATACGCATGAAGATATCACATAGTTGAGACCTCGTACATATAACTAGTAGTGGAAATATATGGAAATTACCCATGTGTTAATGTTAGTTGTGATTTTTAACATTTTAAAATGTAAAAAGATAATTTCTTATAATTCTATTTATCTTTTTGAAAACTAGTTTTCATCTTCATTTTTTATAGTCTTAGAATTCTATTTATCTTTTTGGAAACTTCTTATAATTTTATTTATCTTTTTGGAAACTAGTCTTCATCTTCATTCTTTATAGTCTTAGAATTCTATTTATCTTTTTGGAAACTAGTCTTCATTTTGTATAGTTTTATTTTGGAGGGTCCTTCTTAGAATTCTATTTATCTTTTTGGAAACTAGTCTTCATTTCATTCTGTATAGTTTTATTTTGGAGGGTCCTTCAAATTGAAAATCAATTTTTCTTTGGTAACCTTTGAGATAGAGACTTTGTTTTGGTAAAAAAAATAAGTAAATTTTTAGTTTAATATTTATTAAATGTGATTTATACTTTTAAGGTGAAAGTATAAGTATATTTTTAGTTTAATTTTGTTGTTTTAGATTATTTGGAGAAGTTTTCCTTAGCATCTAAAACTCGATATACATTGATTTTTCAAGTGGGTTATATTCATGATATATTAATCATTAGTTAATGACATCCTCAAAAATGAAATTATGGATGATATCCAACAATATCCAGAAGACATGGCATCCAAGAGATATAAACCTCCCTATAAGGAGGGATATGGTATCACAAAGGTGTCCACAAAATTTGAACCAGATGGAGACTAAACCCCGAAGTGACCAAGTGCCCTACTACCTAGGGCTATTTCACCAAAATGCCTATATAAGCATTCATCTCATAGCCTAAGATTTCATTATTTAATGATGTTACTCTTAGATATTGAAGTTCTTGCATATTTTTTTCTCATAAAATGTCAATCCATCACTGTTGATTAACCTTAGTAAACTTATTTTAATTAAGTTATAATTACATAATAAGAAACCCTAATTGAATGTTAATAAATATTAATTGAACAAACTAGTTCTAATTATAAATTAACCAACCTTAATTATCCCAAACAAACCTTAAGTATATTCTAATTTAACACTATGAAATTTAATGAACTTAAAGAAATCATTACAACATCCTAACCATATCTCAAGAAACCTTGAATAACCTAAGTTCATATTCATTCAAAGTCCTAAATAAAAGATAAATGACTAAAAAAACATTGATTATACCATAATTATATGAAGTAATAAACCATAAATAACCTTAAAAGAGCCTTCAAAAAAACCTAATTATACACATTTTAAGACTAAGAAATTTCAAATGTAATTGTAAGAGATAATCCATAATTATAAACTAATAAATTTAAATTATAATCTAATAAATTTCAATAAATTTATTTAAAACTTAGTTACATGTTAAGAAGTTATAAAAAGAAAATTTTATGGAAATTCAATCAATACCTTTTCGCATTAATGAATGACATATTTAAAAAAATCACTAACATAAATTAATATCTTATTTAAGAAGAATTCAAACTATACATTAATCACATAAAATTATTTAATAAATGATTGAACTAACTCCTTAAACTAAGAAATTATTATTTTAATAATAATTTGCCTTAATTCAAATAAAATTTTGTTAAACCCACTTCAAATTAGAAAAATAATCATCCCTTTCTAAATTAATAATTATTCAAATTCTATATATTAACATATATTAAATGACTCATACTTTCTAAATTAATAATTGTTCAAGTTATATATATTATCATATACTAAATTAATAATCGTTTAAGACTACCCAATTGAAATTTTGACACAACCCTAGCAAAGTTAGGGAAAAAGTTGAAGTGTCAAAAATCGAAAGTAAGGTGAATCACTAAGTTTTGTACTTCAAAAGTTATACATATAGAAAATAGTAACTATGAAAAATGTGGAGACACGAATCTATATTGGTAAGACTTTCGACAAATTGAAATATGAAAAATTAATTAGAAGTTCAATACATACAAAGGTTGTAGTTTAAATGTTTTATGAAATGATTATTTTTAGGTGATATTTTTAAGGGATTTTTATCTGAAATCTAGTTAGAGATTATTAGATCCATAGATTTGAATGATTAATTTTGTAGAATTTAAGTGCTTTAAGAGTTTTTCAACATACTAAATCTATTTCTACATTCAAAAATAGATTTTAAATAATAAAAAATAGTGATTTTATACAAATTTATATAGCCCAATTCCAAAATAAAACATTTCCTAGAATCAATAAAAATAGACTTATCCACATAATGTATTTAAATAAAAAATACCAATATATATGAAATTTCAATGCATACAAATTGTATTGATTAGAAAATTAAACATTAGGGAGGTTAGAGAGGTTAAGTCGAGTATGGTAGACTTCTACATGTTTTGGATAAAAAAACATTTATGAAAAGTTAAAATATTGTGAAAGAGATCCATAAAGTGTGATGACCCCATCGTTATGTCTTCACGCGAAACAACAGTGCAAATATTTTTTGAAAAACAGGACAACAATGACAACTACAGCTAGATGACCCAGCTGACGGCGAGCACCACACCCACAGGACAGGCAACAACAACTATGACTCCACCAAATGTCACAAGGGAAATAGGACGAAACATGCGTAGGACAACAAGGAGGAACGACTACCCGCTCGATGCGACATGACATGCCTACAAGCTAAGGGACAGTTTACCCCTCCTGACACATCGACCTTAACGACCCAGACTAGAACCTCAAGGCGTGCTAACCAAGCGCATGAAGGTGTTCCATCCATGTGCCAATAGGCAACCTATAACGCTCGTCAACACTCACACAACACGTACCGACTCCGTCCAAGTTCTCATTCGCCGCTATCCAATAGCGCGTGCCATGATTCCTTCATCAGGAATCATGTCGTGCCCAGGTGATAGATGCATCAATGACCTTGGCACAACACATCCTATCTGGACCGAGGACTCTAGATAAACTGACGCTCTAGGAACCGAAATAACTAACAGGAAGACTATGCCTATGCCCCCAAGCAACATCTAGAAAAGAAGCACGAAGACAACGCTCAACAAATGCGCAATCCAGAAATCACTCAACGACATCCACGAGGCCCTAAGGTTAAGTAAGAGGTCTAGGCATGAAGGGTAGACTAAAGTAAGGTTACTAAAGACTTAAGTGTTATCAAGTGTGAACTAAAATGAACTCAACAAACAACATGCTTCTCGCACGGTACATGTCTATTAAAGTAGGTGCACTACTCATCTTTTAAAAGCGATTATATGCTGCTTCAATATCTAAATGACAAAGCTCTCCTAAAAGTCAAGTCCTAAGTAATCAACAAGTGTGTTCAGATAAAAGTCCCTTAAATCTTTGAGTACACTTGACTTAGTTTAAGGGGATTATTCCCATTACCTATTCAAGTTTGATAAAATAATTAGGTGGTTTAAGGAAAATTGGTCATCATTAAAGGGGTTGGATCTCAGCCATGTAATTTTCATCTAAATTACCCAAAACTACTTTAATGGAATATAAGTATTYTGTAGATGGTGATATCACCTTATTATGCAAGTTGATTTCCCAATCTACATAACTACACAACAACTACTAGTAGAAATGACAAGGATATTATGAGTAAAAGATCAACAATATCATCTAGTAGAAGTTTAGATTGGGTAAGATCAAGAACAAGGAAATATAAATATCAGGCTAATTAATATGTGAAATGAAAAATATCACCTAACCATACAAAGTGTGTTAATGAATTAATTATTAACTCCATAACTAGCATCACAATAAAACAACACTATGTAGAGAATATCTTCAATTCAAATTGGGAACCAAACATTAGAGAACTTCTAAGGTGTACATATATCATTAGAGTATTATTAAAACTTAGGTAATGAGAAAGATTTTACAGGGCTCAAACTTGCAATCGACTGCAATAATTTAATATTCAAATGCAATCGTCCACTCAGCCACCAAATTCGCCGGCAAGGGTAATTAAAATCGTAGCAGTAAATAAAAGGATTGAAGTTACACCGCAGTCACCCAATCTCTACCATAGATAACGCCATTAAATACGCCATAAGAATTTACAGGCACAAACTTGTTGCCAAGGGAAAAATAAGGAAGTTGCTGGCATTGGGGGTTTCATCAACGAACGGAGGTAGCTCGTGAGGGAGTGAGGAAGACACAGAGATAAGTGGCAATTTGCCCAACAAATAACAAGGGCAAAACACAATCCCAACCAGTGACCAAATGCAGTCTTAAAAAGCAACGTTTTCAGTCTTAATAAAGGAAAATCGACAGAGCTATGAAGGGTAAGGCGCAGTCACCACCAGTGGCCAAACATAGTCTTAATAAAACAAAAAATTTGCAATCAATTCATAAATTGCAGGGTTTAAATAACACGTTTTTCCATTGCCAGGATGCCAAATATCAAAAGCACAAACAGGGTTAATTAAACATTTTTCCATTTGTCGAATTACCAATTACAAATGTAGACAAGATTAATCCACACGTTTTTCCATTGCCAGGATGTGAAATATAAAAAAAAATGCAGACAGGGTTAATTAAACGTTTTTCCATTTGCCGAATTACCAATTACAAATGCAGATAGGGTTAATCCACATGTTTTTCCATTGCCAGGATGCGAAATATATAAAAAACACATATAGGGTTAATTAAACGTTTTTCCATTTGCCAAATTACCAATTACAAATGCAGACAGGGTTAATCCACACGTTTTTCCATTGCTAGGATGCGAAATATAAAAAAAATGCAGACATGGAATTTAAAACGTTTTTTGATTTGCCGAATTACCAATTACAAACGCAGACAGGGTTAATCCACATGTTTTTCCATTGCCAGGATGTGAAATATAAAAAAAAAATGCAGACAGGTAATTTAAAACGTTTTTTTGATTGCTAGGATACCAAATATAACAAAAACGCACTAGAAGGGGAATTACATTGTTGTTAATAATATAAAAGCAAATCGCTGTACAAACATCCCAGGAAATAAAGGAATAAAATGATTATCTGTAAGATGTAAAGAGAAGACAAACCATTCAATGTAAAAAGAAGACGTTCTCGTTAGATTCAACATCATAGAAGAATAAAAACGTAATCACTCTACAGCTCGTTAATACACAGACAAGAAAAAGATAAACTCTCACCATTAATCAATAAATCGTCGGGTCGAATATCCGCATCAAGGCACAAGACAACAATCAAGGGTAGACGTCTAACAGGTTCGTCCTTCGCTCATCATCCTCGCATAGAAAAGGAGGGCGTTAAGATCCATAGGTATTTTAACGCTAAGGTGACGACCGTAGATCAGGCTCCTGGCCGACTGCTCAGGCGAGGACTGGTGAGCTAGGGACGAAGGCTAAACAACCACAAAGGTCACAATCAACACAGCATGTTGGTCAATACATGCGGGAAAATGAAGGCCATGGGAGTCTACAACCATCGAGCTAGGCTAAGGAAAGTTTCAGTCATCAATTTAAAAAAAACATCAATTTACTTCTCCATTAAATAAGCAGATCCAAGCACAAGTTCTAATACATTCTACCATACCAAAATGAAGAGAGTGTACCGTTGCCTGATCGCCCGCTCTGAATGACGTCCCGTGCGCTCCATGCAATTCCCTCTCGCCGACCATCGATACTTCACCGGTACCTCTCAGCCAATGCTAGGGGTACTCTTCTTCCTCCTTAGCCCCCCGAGCTACAAAGGGGCCACACACTCACTATCCAGAGATTTTGACTTGCTCCCAGCTCACCTCGCAAGGCCGATCTACCACTCCTCACCGAGCTGGGTATCCCAACTCCCACAAGTTAAGTCAGTCAAGAAGATATTTCTACAGCGTAATGTTACGTAAAACAAAAGATCCCCTACCTCCATCTCCTCCCTTCATTATATAGAGTTTTGTGGTTCCTTACTTTCACAAAATATTGTTTAGTTAAGTTTTTAAAATTTAATTCCTAAAAATTCCTCCCCGTACAAGTGTCACCCATCCCCTTCATTCCTCCATAAATTAATTTCTTTAATTAATTAATTATCTTTATTTCCCCCACCCACCTAGAGTTACTCCTAGAGTCGCTCCTAGGTGTCCCCAAATTCTCTTACAGGTTTTAATGATTTTTCCCACTATTAATTTGCTAGTTTAGTTTAAATTAGAAAGCTCTTAAATGGTAGATACTTTACTTAGTTTGACTTTCCACTTTTTCCCTTTTGTTTCCCCCTTTTTTTTCTTTTTGTGTTTCTCTCTTTTCCTAGTTCCCTAATATTTTAGATTTTTCCCTCTTTCCCCTTTTAGTTAGAATTCAAAAAGGCAGGTGTGGAAATTAACCCCCTTTTTCCCTTTTCTCATTAAATTAATATATTTTAAATTATCATAAAATAATAAAACGATTAATTCCCTTTTTAAATTTTAATCCAACAGATTTTTTTTTTTAAGAAACAATTAATTTCTTACTCCCTTCATGTTACAAGATTTAACAAAGATCATAATTATTATTTATGTTGTTTTTAGTTTTATTATTATTATTTTTTTTATAGAGAGATAAAATTTTACCACTAGCATAGTTTAGACTTAAACCTTAAATTTTTGTGATGGGCGACATTTTATTAGGGAAGATGTTTTTTTTAAATTCTTATCACATTGATCATCCTAAGGCCGTCTAGGTTCATTCATCTATCATCAACAATGCGACGTGCCCTTCAGGACGCACTAGGTGCTCCAAGGGTGATGCAGGAGTATCGTGCAAAGCCCAAAGCACGCGACTAAGCCAAAGAAATAGCTGGACACGAGGAGAAAGAAAAAGAACACGTTTTTATAAGAACCGTTTTGAATTTTGAACTTAAAAGTCATTAATGTAATAGTTAGGAAGAAGGTGTACTTTACATTTATATCTTGGAGGTTGTAAACAGATCTTGAGCGATTGCTCTCATCTATAGAACATTAAGGCATTTAAGTCTGTTAAATGTAAGAGTAGGTAGATATGAATGTTAGATTAGACAGTTTAGAGAGCAGGAGGGAAAATGAATATAGACAACCTCACTCTTGTATCATTAACATTAGCATAGCACAAAAGAGGAGAGTTGTAGCAGAGGGTTGAAAGGAAGAACCCATGTATAGGAGCTTTAAATTAACATATGAAGTTTTGAATCTGATTTCATGGTGTTATGATGTTTTTCTATTTATATATGGTGAATGGTATGTTCATGGTAGTTTATTCTCTCTGTTATGCATTTGTTTTAATACTGTGTGTATGTATGATTTCATATTGAATGTTTGAAGTTTGAGAGAGAGAGAGAATGAGTTTCAATTGTTTCTCTTCCTGAGTGAGAGAAGTTCCTGCAAGGAGTGCAGTG
>ML787156.1:335195-359421 GCA_009831015.1 Picea engelmannii
AATTAATCTCTTATGTTGGTCTGCAAGACTAGATTCTTCGTGTGTGCAATCTGCCCATAACTTATCAAACTTGGGTAGCTTTCTTTTTGCACACACTCCTTGTACAAAAGGAATCCAAAATGTTGGAAACCCATTTAGGGTATTCGTTACAAGTTCTTTGTCACTAATGACATCTCCAATAGCTGCAAGCTAATCTCTGATCTGAGAAACTCTCATAAGATAGGATGTGACCGATTCTGAGTTGTCCATTTTCATATTACGAAGTTGATTTCTTAAGGTAAGATTCTGTCTAATGTCTTTTCTTTCATATAATCTGTTGAGTGCTTCATACATTTCCCTTGCTGTCTGTAGTTCGGATATATGAGGGATCAAGTGATCTTTTACTGAATATGACACGATTCTCTTCGATTTCTTTTCATTCTTCTTATGCTTGGTCTTTTGCTCTTCTTCATCTGGTTCTAGTACATCCACTGTAACATGTTCTAGGAGATCATTCTCGTCTAGAATCATCTGCAACCTATGTTTCAAAGATCTTAAGTTTCCAGATCCTTCCAGCCTGTCTTCTACCCTCATGCTCGTAGTCATTCTTTCTTCTAGAAGAAACCCTAGCCCTCTGGGCTATAGAAGTAATAAAAAAATCAAATTACTTGGATCTGAAAACTGAACTCACCAAAAGATTCACTAGACTGAGGCGAGTAGCCTGGTGTGTTTAGATTTCATAAAATCCAACTTTTACCCCTCCAAACTTGATTTACGGATTTCTGGACTAGTGCTTCTGGTTTTCTGGGACTTCTGGTTTTTTGGTACTTCTGGTACACTGGTACTTATGGTTTTCTAGTACTTTTTGAAAACTAGGGTTTCACTTTCTGGGAGATCTAGCCACCGAAAAAAGTGTGTTGAGGATGCAAAAATGTTCCTTGAGGTAGGGCACACCTTTCTAGATGGATTTGAGGTTGAAAACCTTCTTTAATAAAAAACCCTAATTTTCATGTATATCAACAATGACGTTTTTCTTTTTCCTACGAAAGATGCTCTCTTTAGCTTAGCTCTAATACCATGTTAAATTTTAAGCTATTATTAGGTTACCTTTCTATTTACTAGATAACAATATCATAGACATGATCACTAAGAGAAACACAATCAAAAGAGTACACAAGCATTTATCCTGGGAAACCCTCAAGGGAAAGAAACCTCAACAAAACTTCCTTAATATAGATAGCCAATACAATGCCAAGATAATGAACCAAACAACACATAAATTCCTCTCCCACGGATGCACCTTTCTCTCTTTTCCTTCTTCCGACAACTGGTAATTGCAACTTCCTTCAATACTTGCGTACTAGATGAGTGAGTTGAGTGTGTGTCTAAATGAGGCACTGACCTCTCTTATTTATACAATTCTAGAACGTGTGGAAGTGTCTCTTCACTGGTAGGGCCGACTTCTTTTTCTGGGTGGTTATAACCACCTTTAATATATTCCGGGGTCGACTTCTTATTTAACCTATTACAATTAGGGTTTGACCAATCCGCAAAAGGGGATTTGGTCATTTACAATACCCGACATGATCAATTCACAAAAGGGGATTGATCTAATCAATAATAAATATATTTTATCTTTATCCACAAAAGGGGATAAGAATATTCTTTGCAGTTACATAATATTTTAACATATGGTACCATAGATTCTCCTTAAATTGAGCTTGTATAGTATTTTTAATATCATCAGTGTTCTACAAAATATCTTCTTCTTTTATTCCCTAATGATTTAGGAAAGACTTAGCATCATTATGTCATCCCCATCCCTGCTTGGGTCATTTTGTGATTTTGGCTAGAGTATGAAGCGATTTTGGGGAGTCTCTTTCCATCCATGTTGTTTATCTTTTTTTTGTACATTAAGTAGCTAATCATAGTTGTGCTCTCAATGGGGGAAAGAGTGATTTTGACTAGAGTCAGAAGCAATTTTTGGCAGCCTCTTTCCGTCCATGTTGTGTTTCTCGTTCTTGTACATTAAGTACCCAATCATAGTTGTGTTCTCAATGGGGGGAAGACTCGCTTCTATGAAGAAGATATGATGGGGTGTATTGCCTTTAATTTTGAGATTATAAGTTATAAAATTATTTTGGATCTCTCAAAGATTCTTGAGAGATACTGCATCCCTAAACTCTACATCCATATAAGATAACAGGAGTGGCAAGAGTCTCAAAGAGGATATTTTTCTTATCCCAAAGGTCTCCTAACTTACAACTATTTTCAAACACATAATAAGCTTTCCACCCTGCATTTATGCTTTTCTCAATGCTATAGTTCCAATTGAGTTTGTGATAATTATCAATTCCAAGATACTTGTACGAAGGCACTTCCTCCAAGATATTGTTGTCATATACAAAATTATTGTAAGTGATCTTGTGGTAATTAATGATCATAACCTTATTTTGCCAGTGTTTACAATCATACATGTACTAGAGTAGAATTCCTTGAGGATTCTAAGGTTCTTACTAAGGTCACAAAGATTCATTTCCATAAGAACAATATCATTGGCATAGAGAAGAAATACGATGACTATACTAGCAAGAGTTGGTTCATCACAACGTGAGGCTTCCAAACAATCCTCTAACTTGTCAATATAAATGCCAAAAAAGGTAGGGGATAAGGGACAACATTGTTTGACTCCTATATTGCAGTTAATTTCTTCTAACCAACCCTCAATGCTCCTAAACTTGGAAACAATGTTATATACAACCTTGCCACAACAACTCTTAGCCCAAAGGGAACTTTAAATTCTTCTAACATATTCCAAAGATTGGTGCTAGGCATAGTGTCAACAACTTTAGTAAAGCCAACAAAACAACAAAGAAGATTGATTTGATTGTTGCATTGTGATAAGATGGTTCACAGTTGAATGATAACTCTTTTTCCATGGCTTTCTAGCCATATGTTTATCTTTTTTTCCAAAATACTTCCATATAGCTAGGCTAAAACAATATAATGGATGTTTTTTAATTAAAATTACTTAATATTGATTTTTAATAATCAATATAATTTAATTGTATACACTCCATATAAATGCAAGTTTGTCTTTATCTAGGTTGCAAAGTACCGATCTTATCAAGACTATCCCAACACCTGACAACAAAACATTTAATGTTTTATATACTAGAATATATACCATCTAATTTAAATGTGTTTTAGATCCAAATGTATATATCCCAACACAAAAAATTATTAGGTTGCAAAGTACCAAGCTTATCAAGACTATCCCAACACGTGGCAACAAAACATTTAATGTTTTATATACTAGAATATATACCATCTAATTTAAATGTGTTTTAGATTCAAATGTATATATCCCAACACAAAAAATATTAAAAACTCTGTTACAAGGTACATATTGTTTATCACTTTTCAATATACATGGCAACAAAACATTTAATGTTTTATATACTAGAATATATACCAACAAATTTAAATGTGTTCTAAATCCAAATGTATATATCCCAACACATAAAATATTAAAAACTCTGATAGAAGTTACATATTGTTTATCACTTTTCTAGAAGTTACATATTGTTTATCACTTTTCAATATACAGTGATAGTTATTTTCATTAAAAAAAAATAAAAAAAAATATATATAATTTCATAAACTAGTATTAAATCTCACATAATTATTTTCCTTATAAACCATAAAAATTCGTGAACAAGTTTTAAAGGTATCCTATCTTTCAGATAAGATAGCAGCAGACAAATGCTCAGTTGGCCTCATAAATCTATTTATGGCCCATCTGATTATTTAGAGGTAGATAAAATTGTCCGACAACAGTAGTGCAATAGCTAATGCATGGATAAATCTATTTATGGCCCATCTGATTATTTAGAGGTAGATAAAATTGTCCGACAACAGTAGTGCAATAGCTAATGCATGGATATTGTTTGTGCGATTCTGCTCGGCCTGTCCTTCTTCGTAATTACATAGCAGTTCAGGGGATGTCAGGGAATTCAACTTTTCCATTACGGAGATTAGACTTCACATATTTATTTTCTTTTGTCGCAGCCATGGTAAATGAATTCCAGACATCATAAATGGACATGTAATGTCCACGGGCCTCTGAACAGTTATCTAAGGGCTGTTAGAGCCGCGGGTGGAAGAGGTGTTACTACAACGCTAGATAATAAAACAAGAGCCAGCGACTGGCAGGCTCTCTTCCCATTTTAGCCAGTGGGCCAATATGGGGTTGAAGAAAAGTGGCACTCTTTAATCTACATTTTGGTTTATGATGGAAAGTGTTCATTGGAAATGTTGGATGTTTCAAAACCAGGTATACAAATAAACATTTTCAACATTATGTTTAATTGTTAAAACTTATCATAAAAAATTACATTTTCAAAAAGATCGTCAATTATTTTTCATTAGAAAAATTACCTGAAAAACTCACCAATACTTTTCCACTTTCATGGATAGTAAGAATACTAAACCACAATAGATATGTGCACCTTGTCACCAATTATGCTATCCCATGGAACTAGGATAAGTCAATTGTTACTTCTAGTAAGGTGTGAAATAGATGATAGCTGAATTCATAATTAGAAAGTAGCATATATATTGACGTAAGACATAAAGGTACAGCGCACATGAAAATTGAAGGCATGTCCACATGGAATAAAGTGCCTCTGTTCATTGTTGCTGGACAACATATTGCAACTAGCTGCTTGAAGCAACTGTGAAATGGATAGTCATGTGACTCTGTTCATTTATTACTGGACAGCAACATATTGTAAATAGCTGCTTGAAGCAACTGTGGAATGGACAGTCATCCACAACAGATGCTATTGTACAAATCCTAATTGATATGAAGAGAAATATGGTGAAAATTTCAGTGGGCAGAAGTATTTTTGCGTTTTTGTTAAAGTGGGGTGGGTGAGCAACCGGTAGCAAATGTAAAAGAATATGCAACATAAATATATTCAACATAAACATGAATAGAACCACAGCAAAGAAGCTCACACAATATTGAAAAAATAAAAAAAATCTCACTTGAACAAACCATTGTCAATCTTGTTATTTTTATTTCTTTGTATAAAAAATGTACAAACATGAAACATCAATACTCTTAAAATAAAAAATACATTAAACAACTCTCTTTCTAAAACACACAAAATCTAGAGACTTATTTACATATTTCATTTACAAATGGAAACTGCTAGCTATATAGATAATGCAATTGGAAATATCCTAACAATATCCTACTTATCTTACTTGGTCATTATATCTATCAATATTGAATCAACTCCTTGCCCCTACACCAAGAAAATTTATTTCCATCTACTACTTTAGTTAAATAATATGCACTTGTGCCTCTCTAACCTTGAGTGTAATTAACTTGCTAGAGTCCACCATCTCTTTGATGTACTTAAATTTCACCCTGATATGTTTTCTCTATCGATGAAGGTTGGAATACTTTTGCAAACCGATTACATTGATTATCAAAAGAAGTAGGCATGGGCCCATGTTCACATCCAATGTCTCTACATAATTGTTGCAGCTAAATAGCTATGTTTTTTCTATGGATGAAAGTTGGAATACTTTTGCAAACCAGTTACATTGATTATCAAAAGAAGTAGACATGGGCCCATGTTCACATCCAATGTCTCTACATAATTGTTGCAACTAAATAGTTTTCCTGGAAGCCTTTAAAGTTGTAATGTACCATTCTTTAGTACTATAATGGACAACAACTTGCTACCTCTACTCTTCCACTCACATCTCTTTAAAAAAACATAAATATATACACGTTACTCGACTTTGAAATTCCTGTATCACTTACTCAGCCAACATCGACAAATATATGCATCCGAACTTATGTCAATCTTCCTTATAGAAATAACATATTCATTAGTTCCTTGTATGTACCTATAGATGCTCTTGACAACCATCCAATGATCTTTCCCTAAATTTGCTATGTACCTACTTATAATTCTCATTACATGTGTAATATCCCATGTCATGCAAACCATTACATACATAAGGCTACCAAATGCACTAGCATATATCACATGTTTTCATCTCTTCCTATTGCTTCGAATAGGGCTCACTTTAGTTGATAAACTTACTCCCACTTGAGATGGATTGGAAGTTGGTTTTCATTTATTCATCGTAAAGAGATCAAGTATGTTTTCTAGATACATTCTCTAGCTAATATATAACTTCCTATTTTCGCTGTATGTCTTCACCTCAATTCCCAAATAATAGTGCAACTCACTTAATTCATTCATGTCAAGATCACATGAAAATTGAGGCTTAGTCTCCTTGATTAGTTGTTTACAATCACTAATCAAAATAATGTCATCAACATATAAGACATGTTACATATAAAATATTCATAAGACATGCTACCTATAAAATATTCACTTCAAATATAAATCCAATCATCAAGCTCAAACCTTGCAGCAACTTGAGAACATCACCCTTTGTCATTGTAGTGATTGTCCTCCTCACTTTAGATTGGCTCTCCTTTAGCACAAAAGGGGATTCTCTTACATAAAGTCACTAATTTATGTATATTAATAAAAAAATTGAAAATTAGATTAGTGGTATTGATTGTTTTAAGATCTTACAATACAAATTTAGTAGAATTGAAGAGGAGAAGTTCCTTATCGTGTGGGATATGGAGTTGGGGAAAAAATATTGCAAGTAGACATTTAATTGAATGGAGAAAATCAGCAAGGCGATCAACAATAATTCCTACCAATTACATCAATCAAATTGATGTGTAAATTGAATGAAATGTTCATAAAGATATATGTTCAACTCTAAATAACATCAACCAATGTACCATGCTATCATTCATACAAATATAATAGTGGGACATCCTTCAATGTTGAATTAGTGATTTTTTTATTTATTAACATATCTAACTACATCAAGGCATGAAAGGGTCAATAGGTCATTGCAATTTTATTTTTTTTAGCCAAAATCAACCCTCATAAATTGATGAAATAACTCTAGGTGAGGAGAGTACATCAACAAATTGACAATGACAACCTTGCACATCAATTCAACCTACATAAAAGAAAAATATAATGAAAGCATAAATTTTCCATGACCCCTTTGTCGCTTCCCCGAAAGGAAACTTGTACTTAGCTGACAGGGTATTTTCTCCATATAAATACACCTTGAAAATGAGAACTCTCTTTATTTTATAAGGTTCTTCCTCTAAATGACCACTAGTAAAAAATGGTTAAGTTGTGACTAAATGAGCAAAAACGCTAATTAAACATTTGTCATAAGCTAAATACTAGCAAATTTGTGGAATTTTCATGTATTTTAAGTGACGCGGATATAATTTACTAACATACAATACTATATAGATTAAGGATAAACATATATGGCTAGTCTATCAATATGTGAGTATACATTTGTAATATTTTTTAATTATATATGTGATCTAATTCTAGTATTAGACTTATTCTATAATGATATATCACGTTAATTATGATTTTTCACGTTGAATTCTATTATACATGGATGTGAAGACCATGCTTCACAACACTAGACTCAATAATGTATACAATATAATCATGTATCGCATGAATTACAACTCTTAGCCCACATACTCCCAACATAATGTTGGAGACAACTCTTAGCTCACATACTCCAACTTAATGCCAACCACAACTGAAATCATAATTTGTTTCCAAATTATACTAGTTACTTGCAAACTAGTGAGTGCCTTGGTTAGTAGCACTCTTGACATGGAAAAAATTGCATTCTTGAATATTTTTTATAGCACCCTTGATCCACTTTATCTTATTCACAACTTCCCAATTAGATAGATTGTGAATCTTCCCCTTTATGTGATCAATTATAATATATGAGTTTAGCTCAAAATATATTTTCGACAACCCTCCTTTCAAAGATTCTATGATATGTATATATGGAGAGCTTCTACTTCAACATAAATTCCACTTCCCAAGAGAAAGATAAAGAAAACAACAACAAAAACAACAAGAATACAAGGTGGGAGAATGACTAACATCCCACTCCCTAATTGAAGGGGAGGTACTTATCTTTAACCCAATTATATATCTAATAAAAAAGATCATAGACAAAGAGAGATTTACAATCAAGGTTTATCATCAAGGGGAATATTTCACTAGAGTAATAAGGATGAGAAAATACATCTAAGAGAAAGATATACTGAGAAACAAACTAATTCATAGTGATATCCATGTAGGTATAATATATTATAATGAATATTTCCTCCAAAACTGATGCAACCTCCCTTCTCTCCTTGGGGTTGTGTGACCTCCCAGTCAAGGATCTTCAATTCACTGAACCGAATCAACTCTTTGATCCTCTTCTAGACCCTGAAATCAATTAACACATGCCCCTATTTTTTTCCCCTAGCTTGAAACAACGAACAAGGACCTCTAAAAACCCACAAAGTCTTCTAAGAGACCCCGAGCCAAACTATGGGAAAACTCTATTGATATCCGACGATTTCGGGTCTTTTACTCCTCTTGGTACAAGTACAAAATCACCTGAACCTTTGAGGTGCTTTCCCTAGCTTCACGTGCCTTCAATTTTGATTTTTAGGCTTTAGGCTCTTTTCCTCTGGTGGAAACTGCATGTGACCGTAGGCTATGACCCAACAGCTACTCAAACGGCGCTTTGGAGCTTCGGACTATGGGCATTTTCACTTCACCACTCACCAATTTTCCTGAAATCCAAACTGGCGAAGTTACGAAATGACGTGGAAGGGATTGATGACCCCTGTTCCTCACTGAGATCTACGACTCAGTCTCTTCCTTCGGAAATTCTGGCTTCGGATGAATCTGCATGCACACTCCACAAACCCTCCAAAGTGGCTTTCTAATGGAGTGAACCTCCGTCCTCCACGTGTCCCCTTGAAAACAAATGGTCCACTCTCTCCTTTAAGATCAACGGCCCACAATAAATTTGGGCTCTGACACTTCATGAAATTTCGAAACAACCACCACATAAATACTCCAGAATGACAAGCCTCTGAAGTACGCGATCTACTGACACCTATCCATATCCAATGGACGACTTGGATGGAATCTGGCACTCCGGCCTTCATGAGTTTTCACTCCACCCAATTCCACTTTCCTCCAAAGTGTACAACCTCCCAAGTGAGGGATCCTTTGACACCTATCCCCATGATCCGACAGTTTATATGAACTCCAATGCTCCAGCCTTCAGGATTTGTTTCTCCAACCAACTCGCTTTTCTTCCAGAGTGACTTTTCTCCATTGGTAGATCTTCTACCATGCATCCTCCTTCATGGACAATTACACTGACTTAGGGACTTTGGCCTTCGGGAGTCCTCACTCTTCCACACTACAATTCCTCCAAAGTACTTATATTTTGGAGTGTAGGATCTGATGACACCTGTCCTCACCAATGGACGACCTAGATCTGCTTCGGCTTCCAATGAATTCGAGAGTTTTTTCTACCTCCACACCTTGGATCTTCTGGAGTACTGTTGCTCCGAATTCCACGGTCCGCTGACACACGTCCTTTGCAACGGATGACTTAGATCTTCTCTAGCTCCCTACGAATTTGGGACTTCTTCCACCTTCTGCACCCCCTTTCTTTCAGAGTGCTTCCTTCTAGACTCCACGATATGATGCCACGTGCCTCTTGGATATCGACGACCAGGACCTGCTCCACTACTTTGTGCTTCAGGATTTTTACAGACTCTTCAACTAAAATCCCATGGAGTGTAATTCCTATGGAGTCTCATATCTCGCTCCATATGTCCCTTCCCAGCACCAATGGCTAGGATGAGCTTCAGGCTTCAGAGCTTCGAAGATTTCTCACTCTGCTTATCTGAGAAATCCCGAAGTACAATTCCTCTGGAGTATCATATCTTCTGCCACCTGCCCCTCTGGAAGATGGATGGTCTCGATCCACTTCGGGACTTTGGCGAGTCCGCTCTCCTATGAAATTAAAAGGGGGTTAAATCCCGTGCACTTTTCCTGGATCCAACGACTATTGGTTTATCACACTCAGATTCGATAGCTAGGATCTGTCCCTCCTCTTTGTGTGCTCTTTCTTCTATCTAGACGTAGGATTCAATGGTACAGATCAACTCTTCATAGATGATCTGATGGAATCTATGGCTCCTCCCTCCTGAGCTTTTTCTTTCTCCCGAATTAGAAGAATTTGAAAATGTTCAAAGGCTTTGACCTTTGATTCTCCCATGAGCTTGACTACTTTGGGTCTTGACTTGTCTTCTAGGAACACTATCCCTCCTGAGATTTGGGAAACTTGAATCAAGTTCCCTCTCCTACACCAGCCTTGCGCTCTCTTCAGTGCGAACCTGCACTGTCTTCACAATTTAAACCTGTAAAGGTCCTTGGCCTCCGCTCGCTATGTAGGGTCACTGTGCACACTTGCACTATCTTTCCCAAGCCTTGCACTTGATAATATTTCTAAGTGACTCGACCCTTCTTCTCCCTCAAAGGACTTCTTGTACCCTCCTGTAAACTATACACTCTTCTTCTTATTCTTTTGAACTTGGGTTAAGTTCAAACCTATGCACACTCCTTGTGCTTGTATGAATATTCATATTTTCTCAACACTTGTCTAGGTGTTGGTCTGGTGTAATCCTTGCATAGGTCTTCCTCCTAGATCTTGATCTCTTTCAGGTTCAATAACGCACCCCTTGTGTTCGCTCAATGAAAACTTGTAGAGCTCCTCTCTATAATCTAAGAAGTTGATTGTCTCCTTGCGCACACTTGCACTCGCTCTATTCACTCCTTGTAGAGCTTCACCCCGAGAGTGTTCAAAAACTCTAGTTCTCCAAAACTTCACCAATACTTAATATAAGTATTGGTCCTGTGAACTCCTTGCACTTTCTCAAAGCACTCCTTTCTGAATTTAAAGAGTTTTCAACAACTTTTTAGTGTCTCCTCCTTGACAATATTCTTTCTCTGAACTTGAAACAAAGTTCTCTTGTGCACTCCTTGCACCCTCTCAATGCCCACCTGGCATAGCTCTACAGAGTATTCAAAAACTCTGTCTTCTATGCCTTCTTTGCACAGTTTCTCCTCCAAGGTGTTCAGTAACCTTGAGGCTCCTCCTGATTTTGTAAACTATTCTGGTGTGCCCTCTAGGCACATTTTCCTCTGAATTCGATTTGAAATTCAGATGCGCACTCCTTGCGCTGACTCACAGGGTTTTCAATAATCTGTCGTGCACTCCTTGCACCTAGCCTAAAGAACCCAGAACAACCCAACAAGATCACAAACAGATAATGAAGTCTATCTTATCCCTGCATATGAAACCTATCTCATACATCTAGAACATGTATTCATAAACACACATATGGCATTCATAAAACACAGGGAAACATACACAAAATCATATGCATGAAAACTGCTATCTTTGTTTTAATATGAACGTCAATTACAATATGTGCAAGCTTAGACTGCAACAGAGTCTCGACACTCTCCTTCTTCTCCTTCTCTTATAATCTAAATAGTTGTTTACAAGGATATTTACAAAAGAGGGGATCCTCGAGCCTTTCCTCCAAACTACACTAGTGGTGTCTAATCACCATTTACGATGCCTATCTACTGAGGCTTATTACAATAAGTGAAAATATAGTCCAAACCAGATCTAGATCAACCTACAGTCAACCATTAAAGGTGACCTTAACTACAGCCTGTACAAAGGCATGACTCGGATCTTTTCAATCCTTACAACATTTAATTGCTTTAAATTACATTGAATTTTAAATTCAAGTAAAAATGAGAGGGTTGGTGCCTCTCTCCCTTCCTGAATGCACGTTGATGTGATGAATAGTTTATACTTGTTGAGGTGGAAAGGATTCTCTTGCATCATACTTCACTGCTAGGAAAATCATGAGTTGCTGCTCATGAGGTCCTCTACTCTGCCGTTGAAAGCCTTTTGGATCCCAAACTTTTCTCTGGAGCTGTCTACCTACTCCTCTGCTATGTTGTTGTTGTTTCTTCTTCCCTGCTACTACTGCAGGTTCTCCTTTGTTGAGCCTCCTCCTAATGACAACTTCTTCTATTGAATTCATCATCAACTCTTTGATCTCCTCAATCACCTCCTGCAACTGCTCTACCACCTGGATCCTTGGCAATCTTCTCTATTTCACTTCCTCCTATTGATCTAAGGGCATGCCATCCTAATCTTCCACGTTTCTCCATCACGTGTGGCCTTGAATTTCTAATTCACTACAGACTCCGGTTCTACAGGCTCCTTACTGAGTTGTTGTTCAACTATCTCCTCTGACAGATTAGCTTTTTCCAGTTCTCCTGTTGTTATATATCCAGTTTCATCTAGCTGCTCCTTGGACTAGAATTCTTCTCCATTTTCTTCCAACTTAACTTGTTGGATGTGCTGACTTTTCACTATCACCCATCTCTCTAGTGCTTCCAATTCCTTGTACATATCAGTAAAGTCCATGTTCTATGCTTCCTCTTCTGTTGGAGGCTTCAGTGCTATAGTCTATTGAGGGTTCCTAAATCCCTTTAACTCAACA
Organism: Picea engelmannii; assembly: GCA_009831015.1. Lineage (NCBI taxonomy): Eukaryota > Viridiplantae > Streptophyta > Pinopsida > Pinales > Pinaceae > Picea > Picea engelmannii. The sequence continues at coordinate 347,731 of ML787156.1, forward strand.
GTAGAAACCAAACCTGCCACCTAGGCCCAATTAGACTCTATAGCGTTTAATAGTGGAATGGTTCTCCAGATCTTGTGATCTGGCCGATTAATTGATGGGCTTTATGTTTTCTTGTGAAGGCTCCTCCTTCAGTTCAGATGTTCTATTTTTATATTTTCTCTTATAGGTGGGATCACTACAAGATAAAATCCGATATAAACCAACTAGGTAACAAAGTAAAAAATCTTAAGTACTGGAGAAGGCTAAGCTTTGGATAACCCTTTCACTCTATCATGCAGACAATGATTCTCTAACACAAGCCTAGTACTAATACACTAACCTGTTGGTGTTCCAATTATTGACCGAGGTGTGATTATCAGAAGAAAACATATATGAAATAAATTATGGCAAGAAAAATGATTCCCTTAACTCTAATCATCAATCACATACTAACACAACAATTTATTTTTCATCATTAAAGACAAGAACTGTAAAAACATTGAATCATGTAACTTATCAATAGATTTAGAAGCTCTTACTTATTACAGCATCCATTCATGAGATGAAATCAGAAATAATTCTTATTCATATCCAATCATACACACTTTTGATGAAAAACAAAAACTTGTCTCTGGTCCTAAAAAAGACTTCTCAATTAAGGCAGCTCCGAAATATTTCTTTACAAATCCAAAAAATGAGGGTCTTTGCAACAACCATTGACCTTTGCTAACAGGTCTAGACTCGATCTTCCTATTTATAACATACCATTAACTAAAAATAACTATTAAAAGTGTAGCTAAGTAAAACTAAACTCGCCACATGGCGCTTTCTTCTATCAGTCTTCAAAGAGTCATCAAATGATCTCACTTGAGTGGATGACTCTTCTCGTACTCCGACCATTTGACGAAGATATCCTTGCATGTGTTAGCACATGGGAATCTATGTTGTTCCATTCGGGCCAAAAGGATCTCTCTTATCTCTACTTCCCATGCTCGATACTTGACTATTATGTCACTTAACTGCTGCAACATGGTTCAATCTTTGATCAGGTGTTCCATGAACCACTGCACTTGCCTGGCTCCATGTCTGCCACCTTTTCTACCTCTGCATCCCATGATGAGTCTTGTTTTGCATGTAATTTGACTATGTCACACAATTCGAAAAAGTTCTCATGTGTGCCAAATTTAGGGAGGCCTATGTCCCTCATTTCCCGATTGATATTGGTCCAACGTTTTTCACACTCAGCCCATTTCTCTCAAATTTCCCGATGAGGTTCTTGAGCCATTTTTACCCAATATTCGACCAACTTCTTTATGTGGTCAATGTTTCTTTCCCTGAGTACCCAGATGCCGTGATATTCAAAATCTTGGCCCTGTTGAAACGCTCATTATAGATAACCCTAATGACTCTGTTCCACCAACCCATACCTTTTTCCCTTACGGTGTTGTTGATCCAACAACGACTGAAAAAAAGCGATGTGGTAGGAATGCAAGCCATAAAATCGTCTACATGCATTCTTCTCAGGGTCTCGCTATTATATTATGGGACTCATACCACGTTCAATTAGTTGAGCTAGGAAAGATGCCACAAACCTACCTTGTGCACCCTGTACCCAAATCATTAATTTACTTGGTTCTCCCTCATCAACGAAATTAGATACTTTTGCATCCCGAGATAAGGGTAATTAGCCACTCTTAGGCCTCACCCCAACAAGAGGTACTTACTCATCCATTCAATCATTCATTTCCCTACTACGATATAACTCGAGCAAACAACACTAGGGATAACCTTCTTTCTACACAGGGATCAACAGTAGGGATCCATTCTTCATGCTATGACAACTATTATGTATGAGGGAACACCCCACCTAATACAGGTTAATACTAGTCGACGCATACAATGAAATCATCTACATGTATGCAACAACACAATCAATATTCCATTAGGGTGACCTACTCACCAACCCAATCTAGGCCTTCCTAGACTTAGTAGGCAATTTAGAACCTTTGGATAGATAGTCTGGATCAACTCAAGAGAGGATATTCCATGCCCTTACATACTTGAAACAACTGAAATAACCCACTAGTAAATACTGGTTTTCTCAATCATTAACAATACCATCTTATTATCCTATAGGGACCTTTTTATGGCTTTTTAACTAGGAACGGTTGGATCTACTGAATTGGTAAGGTGATATCATCTAGGGACTTTGGAGCTTAGGGGTAAAGACCCTCGAATGGTTGGAGATATTGGAACATTTGAAAACCTACTAGCTGGTGGTGAACACATCTACGAAAGGAAAAGGTCAAGGATAAATTCAAGGACGAAAGCGAAGGAAGGACAAMTCATTCCTCTTCGGAAAGAGAATAGGAGGGAGGCCAAGGAACGAGTGGGAAAAGGAAAATAATGGCAATTAATAGCAAGTGGATGGGTGGGAGAAGGATAGGGARAATGGACTAACAGGAGGGAGAAGAAAGGCCAAGGAAAGAGAATGGGAAGAAGGCCAAGGAATGTTAGGAGTCCAAGGAATGGTAGGAGGCCAAGGAAAGCGAAAAGTATGGGTAGGTGGGAGAAACGGGAAAGAACAAYAGTGACGTTGACACGTGAGAGAAGGAAAGAAAACAAAATGGTCAAGAATGATGAAAGAGAACGGGAAGGCCAAGGAACAGGTGGAGGAAGTCCCCTATAGACTAACTTGGGGGATATTATCTATCCCAGCTTACCTTCTTAAAAGGTTGGGTGGGATAGCCAATAAGGAAAGATGGGTGGGAGGATAAAGTGAAGGTGACTTTGTGACATTGACTGGTCCTACCTTCCTTTCTAGTCCTATATGGTATTCAATGCAATAATTACATATATAAAAACAACCCACTTACTTACTTATATTATTATCTTGGGGGTCAAGTTATCACTTTTCAGTGAATGATCAATTTGTCCCTTGCATTGCCGATACGAAAAAAGATTTTCTCGTAGAATTGATCCGAGAAGGCTTTGTGGTATCAAGAATGGTTTCTAAAAAGGGACTTGGAAATATTAGAAGTGAGAATGATGACATGAGTAATGATGAATCATGTGTTCCCACACGATCGCCTGCCAATTCTAGGGTTTCTGCATTCAGTCAATCTATGCAGAGTGAATTGGATGAGAGCTCGATCGAGAGTGAGACATGAAATGATAAAACGAACGATGAAATCCGATCAAATAAACAAATAAACACCAAATCCAAATAGAAATACTATAGGGAGAAAATAGCTTACCATACATAAACCTTCTCGATATGCTAGAAGGTGTGAAATTAATAGGTGTTGGAGCAACTACAATTGATTTAGCGGGAGTTGTTGTTGGTATTGGAAACACTCTTATTTATTCAATGTTTGGTAAGGGATGACTAGCATGCCTCCCGTACGAAGTTTTTCCTGGCTGAATGGGTGATAAGTAAGTGGGGTAAGGGGGTAAATATATGTTGGTGAAGAGGTGGGTTGATGGATGGTGATTAATTTTATGGGGTTCTACTGGCTGGATCAACAGAGTCCACTGCTCCCACCTCTATAGGTGCTTTTAGAGGTGTCGCATTAATGGATTAATCCACTCCTTAATAAAAGACTTGATCCTCTTCTGTCGTCTATGTTGTTGGACCTGGAACTAGTACTCCAGCTAGTTATGCTACTTATGCTGGATAAGCTAAATCTTATGCTTAATAGACAGACATCAACAACTGCTTTTACTCCAATCAGTTCAGCTATTGAGTTAGCTTCTTATGCTTCTGTCGATTTGGATTTATGCAATCAAGAAGGATTCTTTGGGGAAGATCTCATGACACTTCTTCAGTATTACTTCTCTTGAGACCAACCCCTGAGCTACAATGCCCAGAACCAAGTGGAAGTACTTCATATGTAAGGCTCCCAATGGCACTATAATAGAGTTATTAGGATGAGTTGTACTTTAGTATTCCCTGGGTTCTTCATAAGGTAGGTCTCGGGATTCCCTTAGAAGTATCCACTTTAGAAAAATTAACTAAAAGTGGGATCAAAAGCAGAAGCAGAATCATAATGTTTTTTTTCCGAGGTGAGTGAACATAAGGCAATGTTGTTGGAACTAGTCAACTTCCATCAATCGAAGCTAAAACTGGAGAACCATACATACATACTTAGAGCTATCTCCCACTGATAAATCCATCCTTGTTCAGTAGGTGTTTCTAAATCCTCGTTCAATGAACCTACACTATAGTAGCGGTAGGTAACTCTAATATGGAAAAACCTTAATTGGTAAATTGGAATTTTGGGGAATGTAGTACTGAGAATGACTCAAAAGATGAATTAGAATTAGGTGGGTACATAAGGAGTAACTGGTATTGCATTGAATCTGAGCTACTCTTCGATCGGTGCTTAACTTCAATCCGATAAAGCTAAAACCAGTGAGTGAACTGTAGTCGATACTTTCCATATCTTGCTGTGATTTCTCATACAACCTTTCCATATCCTTGCACATCGCCAATGCCATGAGGGTGTCTTCTTGAAGCTCGACTATCCTTGCAGTGAATAGGTGTCGTTCATCTGTAAATTTTCTATAGGCATCCTGGAATTCACTCCTTAGGAACACCACGGCCTTTGTGGTGTCCTGGTAATATTTCACCAAATGGTGTAGATGTTCTAATTCCTTTAGAGAAATGACCAACTCCTGTTCATCCCTTTTAGCTCTATCTAGGGTGGCATCTGTGATTCCCATCCCTACGTCGATAAGTTTAGATGTCTTGGCATGCTCTATGTTGATCATTTTTTGCTCCGTGGTGATGAGCATGTAGAGATCTAGAGTAATCCTCCTCTTCTTGGTGGTTCTCTGCATGATAGATTTCCTTTTATGGTCATAGGAGATGGCATGTATGTCAGAAAATTCATCCGCGGGTTTAGGGATTTGCAGATCTTCCCAGGTAGGCATATTTCCTAGGCTGCCAATGGTGTATATTTGTTCAAGACTGGGTTCTTGAATCTCTTCCATGTGTCCTGAAGGTCCGGTCTCTGGTTGTTGCTCATCGAGAGGTTGAGTACCAGTTGAAATTAAAGCATCGGGGATAGGCTCCGTACTTACTTGATAATCGACTATTGGGATGTTGATTTATTAAGGTGGAGCTTATTCCTTTTGTTAACCTGACCCTAGCTCGTCCTTCGGACTATCTACTTAGTTCTTTGGTACATCATAAAACTCAGTGTCTAAGACACTTTCGACCTCCTATTCATTCTTTGGAAGGCCTTAAATTTGAGCGTCGGGAGCTGGGGATGATGCCTTCTCGGGCTCCTTTTCCTCTGTGATTGACACATGAGTCACCAGGGACACTTGTGGACTTTCTTCATTGTCATATATGTTTATCAATTCGCGAAGGGGGTTCAGTGTAATTTCTCTCCCTGATATTCTTACTATCTCTGGCTGAGATGAAACGTACCCTAGTGATCCAGCCTGTGGCATTGTAACTCTGGGGTTATATAACCTGATGATTTAATCATTTTGTATTAGCTCAGGGCCACTTGGACCTGCCCAAATTTCATCTGGGTTGTCGATAGGGGCCCCTATTATTCCTATGAGGTCTGATTCATCCTGCAACTGATCAATTACTCGTTGCTCCTGTTCTATCATGAGAAATCCCCTTTCCCGTGCATCCTATGTCATGGGGAATTCTCTATCCTACACTGGAGACAACATGGGAACCTTTGTTGCTTCTGCCGCCTTGATTTCTTCCTTGGCTTTGAGGGCCTCTTGAGCCGATTTATCTATAGTCATCGCTTGTTCATCCAAGCTCATTTCCCTGAACTTGGTCATTTTGGGGTCGACCATCCTTGCTACCACCTCGTCCCTGTCCTGGGCATTTTTTGTGAAGACTTTATTTTCAAATTTTTCGTGGGCGTACGACTAGCAAGACAACACTTGTGAAGCATGTTGCAACCAGGCCCTTTGGATCATGCTTGCAGAATCGACCTGTCTGGAACCTAAAATCGAGTTGGCTCAACCCTTATTGTTTGGCTTGAGCTGTATCTTTAACCAAGTAGAAACCTACATGGAAACCATAGGGAATGAACGCCCTCTTCTTGTCCTTGACCAGGGTGGCGTTGTAGCCTTCTAGGATGGTTTGATAGAATATTTCTCCTACTACAATCTAGTCCAGGAAATGATCTGGTAAGAGATGTGGTTCTCTGGTGGCCCCAAACACCTTGATGTAGGTGTTGCACTCGTCCAAGTACCAGTGACCTACCTTGGAAATCATCTTCTTGGCTGCAACGAATAGTCTCGGGATTTCCTTCTTAAAAAGAATGAAATAAATTTATGCAATGAATTCATCGCAGATGAGGGAATACGACCTTTTATACATGTTCTCCCATAACACGTTGAAATATATGTGGACCGAGAGTTTTGCAATGTGCTAGCTCAGATTTATGCCGATGAATATGTTTCTGGCGCACATGACGTCAAGCAAATATGAAGCCATGTAGAAAATTAGTGTCTATCCTTCCTTCGACGTATGAGCCTTTTGTATACAGATGCTCGATTGTTTATAAATGATCACTCCCTAGTTGAAACTACTCTTGGATATCACCACAGTGTAAGCCAAATTCATCCATGCCTTTGAAAATCTAGAGCAGTCCTTCTCTCCATATAATTGAATAATGAGAGCCATCAAATAGATGTATGGATCCCTTAAATTGGTCATCTGGTTCCAGCCAGTTCTTCGGTTGGTGTATTTCTTGTCTTCCCTCCACCATGAGGCCATGACCTGGCTAGTGTCATGGCTCTCATAGAACATCATGAAGAAATATGTATTTAGATGCTCCCCGGGGTCTTAGAGTTTGTAGTATTTCTATACCTCTACCAGAAGGACCACCCCGACACACCCAACATTGTCATCATTGATTAAGAATTTTTGTGTGTCTGTGTGTTCGATGAGACACTTCAAGACTTCAATACAGGGAAAAACAAGGGTTTTTCTCACCACCATATGCAGGTACGATCGTTGGATGTTCGGGAACACCTCGTTATCGAGTTCTCTTACATCTGGGTCACTGTGTGGGACATATTTTGGTTATTCCTCCCGGATGATCTTGTTAAAGAGTTCTCCCCACTGTGGGAGCGCCATCTTGGACCCCGTGCTTGACTCTGTATCTCCAAAGGATAGAGTCTGGATGAATACCTTCTTCGTTGCTGTCTTAATGACAGGTTCTCGCCTCAAAGTGTATTCTAATTGTTTTGCGGCCCTTGGAAAGGAGCCTTCGCCTACCTCTGGTTCTGTCAGCTTCGGTGCCCTCGACAATCATCTGGTGGTTGGACTTCTTGATTGCATTGTTCCTGCAATCAAAATAAACCTTCAGATACTGTGTAAAGAACATAATCGAATAGAAAACATATAATTTGCAGCCATGTAAATTTCACATACTCGGATACATACCTGTGAAGCTTGCTAAAACTTGGTTATTTTGATACTTACAGGATCTCTTCAGCCTTCAAATTACTCATATTTCTTATTCATATGCTCTGAATTTAATTTTCACACAAAATAATTTCTTTTAGAATGGATCAAGAGAATTTAAACCAGGGAAGAACTTATCGCATCGCATCAACCATTCAATTCGGGTGATGAGTGAAATTTAAACAAATCTGTCGTTGAATCTCTACAAATTAAATTCATCGTGGGTTTATAGTGGAGACGGAGGGGTGATGTGGTCTATCGGTGATTTTAAACGGTCGTTTTGATTGGCACACGAGGTAGAACCTAATGCGTGATTTGGTATTAATTAGCCCCTTAAATGCTCAAAATCCAATCGTATCTAATGCTAAAATGTCCCATCGTGTCGCTTTCTCAGTGGGTGGATCAGAGATCGGGGATGCGCTATGAACATTTTCGTTGATGTCCTTCACAAAAGATTTGATGCCGATCAATCTTATTGTACAATGTTGTTGTGGAAAATTTGACTCAGAGGTGTGACTTGGACCAAGGGAACCAAGAATGACTCAGGGTAAAACTAGACCGTACACTCAAGGTAAAACTAGACCGTACGGTTCTCCAATCTGGCAGAGACACATGGCATTGAATACCGGTGACCTAATTTGTGTCTATTAATCAGAGTCAAAAATTTCCTTAAGTTATTCGTTCTAAAAAAAACCTTATCTTGCTAATGTCGAAAGCGTATCCAGGGTCAGCGATCAACGATAAACCTATCTAGTGCTTCCTTTGGATTAGCTCCCTCGAAAAAGTCCCAATGCCAAAAATGCATCGGGAACGACAATCAGGAATAAAATTTAGTGCGGTTAGAATGTTTTTTGCAATGTTTTTAGGTTTTTTCCTGATTCCGATAAGCACGTTGGGCATTGGCTATCAGTTACATCTTTTCTCTCTTTGTTAATGTCTATTACCCTTGTCTTTCACCGATGCCAAAGGGGAGTCGACTATTGGTGATATCATTATGCGAGACTTGTCGCAAAACAAAAATTCCTTTTTCCAATACCGATGAAGATTGGTGCTCGGCGACTGAGGTTTCACGAGGGGTTCTTTTTACATCTTTGAATTGCTTTCGACGTCGAATCTGAGTGCATTAGGTGAAGTGTTTTGGCTGTTGATTCTTTATTCATGTGTTAATGCCTTTTAATCCATGGGGTTTCATAAGTTCAAACAAACCTAAAAAGATGATGAGAGTCAATATAATAAGAAAAGACAAACATCTCTCAAAATGAAGTCGACTCAGACAGTGCAAAGATCAATTGGTACCCAAAAAGTAAGAATTTGACACAGTCTCTTTAGGGTGTGTTGAGTGCTCAACACAGTCATCTCCTGTTTAGCTTCCTGGCTAAAAATTCTAATCATTTCTACTGAATTCTCTTCTTCTTCTTCTGTTGGGGAAGATTCTGACGTCTACTCCTTCTCTTCCTTTATGACAGTCTTTGTTGGTTGTCTTTCATCTACTACACCTGAAAATTGGGCACTAGCCTCCACTGGGCTAATTGGAAGGAATATATCGATTCCCCCAATAATCAAAATACTCCTCTTATCCTCCTCCATCAACACTCCTTGTTGATATGAACTTCTAGATGAGTTCATGAGACTCTCATACAGTCTCATTTTATCTCCTTTTCCCACCTGACAATTTGGGATTTCACTTATGACCTCCTAGTAGTCTATGAGATCAACTGATCTCATCTCATTGCCCACTTGGCAATATAAAAATTCATTTTTTCCCTCCTAGAAGTTTACGAGATCTCTAACTGATCTCATCTCCTCCTCATCATTGAGGCTTTTTCCACTCTCTAGTTCACAAAGGTAAACCACTTTCTCCTCTGTGTCACTGAGGGTTTCAACTTCCTTCAACCACCTCCTCAACATCTGTTGTTGCCTCCTGGAAAAAAAATTATGGAAAGGCCACTTCAATCTTTGCGTCATGGGCCACTCATACCTCTAGTGTACATGTGCCTCCTGCTACATCTTTATCATTAGGCTGTCGATTTTTTCTCTTATCTCCTCGATCTCTTTATCCATCTCTTCTTTGTTTTTTTCCTGGTGGTCCTTTCTTTGACCACGACTATGGCCTTCAGTAGAGATTTTCCTCCTTTTCCTTCCCTCTTGGCAAGTCTATTGGTTACCCTGCAACTGAGAGAACCTCCAACTTTCTCTTGCATCCCACTTGACTATCTACTGACTGCTACACACTTGCAAGCAATATTTTATAGAGAATCAACACTCTATCTCCTCCTTCACCTGCTGTCTACAGATGAAATTTAGCTCTGATAACACTTGATTGTATAAGAAAGAATATTTTTCTAGGCTTTGATACCACTTGATGCAACCCCCCTTCTATCCTTGAGGTTGCATGACCTCCCGGTCAAGTATCTTCAATTCAATGAGTCGAATCATCTCTTCGGGCCTCTGCTAGACCCTGAAATCCATTTACACAGGCCCCTATTTCTTTCCCCTTGCTTGAAACAATGAATGAGGACCTCTGAACATCCACAAAGTCTTCCAAGAGACCCCAGGATAAACTATGGGAAATCTCTACTGATACCCAATGATTTCAGGTCTTTTCCTCCTCCTGGTACAGGTCTGAACTCACCTGAACCTCTTGGGCACTTTCCCTAGCTTCTCGTGTGTTTAATTTTGATTTTTAGGATTTAACCTCTTTTCCTATAGTGACAATTACATGTGACCGTGGGCTATGACCCGATGCCTACTCAAAGGGCACTTCGTAGCTTCGGGCTCCAGGCGTTTTCACTTCACCACTCACCAATTCTCCCAAACTATGAACTGTCGAAGTTCCAAAATGACATGGGATGGATTAACGGTCCTTGTTCCCCACTAAGATATATGACTCAGTCTCTTCCTTCGACAATTCGGGATTCCGCCGAATCCACATGCACAGTCCACAAACCCTCAGAAAGGGATTTCTAATGGAGTGAACCTCTGTCCTCCACGTGTCCCCTTGCAAATCAATGGTCAAAAATCTCCTTTAGTATCAACGACCCATAGTAACTTTGAGCTCCGACGCTTCGAAAAATTTTGAAATAGCCACCACGCAAATCCTCTAGAGTGGCAAAACTCCGAAGTACGCGATCTACTAACACCGATCCAATTACGATGGACGACTTTGATGGATTCCGATGCTCCAGTGTTCAGGAGTTTTCAATCCACCCAATTCCTCTTTCCTCTGGAGTGTATGACTTCCGAAGTGAGGGATCCTCTAACAGATTTCCCCCTGATCTGACAATTTATATGAACTCTGGTGCTCCGACCTTCACGATTTCTTGGTCCAACCAAATCGCTTTTCTTCCGGAGTGACTTTTCTCCAGACTGACAGATATTCTGCCACACTTCCTCCTTCATGGACGGATACAATGACTTAGGGACTTAGGGCTTCAGGATTCCTCTCTATTCCACACTCCAATTCCTCTGAAGTAATTATATTCTAGAGTGCAGGATCTGATGACACCTGTCCTCACCAATGGATGACCCAGATCTACTTCGGCTTCCAATGACTTTGTGATTTTTTGCTACCTCCACACCTTGGATCTTCCGAAGTAATGCTGCTCCAAATTACATGGTCCACTCACATGCATCCTTTTAATTGGACGACTCGGATCTTCTGCGGCTCTCTACGGCTTCGGGAGTTATTCCACCTTCTGTACCCCCTTTCTTCTGGAGTGTTTCCTTCTAGACTCCACGATCTTATGACATGTGGCTCTTAGCAATCGACGACCAGGATCTGCTCCACTACTTCGAGCTTCAGGAGTTTTACAAAGTCCTCAAATGAAATCCCCGGGAGTGTAAATCCTCTGGAGTCTCATATATCATTCCACGTGTCCCTTCCCAACACCAACTGCTAGGATGAGCTTCAATATTTAGAGCTTCGAAAATTTCACACTCTTCTTGTTTGAGAAATCCTGGAGTACAATTCCACTTGAGTCTCCGATCTTCTACCACTTGTCCCTCTAGAATATGGATGGTCCCGATCCACTTCGGGACTTCGGTTAGTTCGCTCTCCTTTTCACTTAAAAGGGGGTTAAAGCCCGTGCACTTTACCTAGATCCAACGATTGTTGATCCGCCGCACTCAAATTCGATGGTTAGGATCTTTTCCTCCTCTCTGCGTGCTCTTTCTGCTATCTGGACATAGGATTCAATGATCCATATCAACTCTTCACAGATGATATTATGGAAGCTATGGCTCCTCCTTCCTGAGCTTTTTCT
>ML787156.1:359471-375167 GCA_009831015.1 Picea engelmannii
CCTCCTGGTACAGGTCTGAACTCACCTGAACCTCTTGGGCACTTTCCCTAGCTTCTCGTGTGTTTAATTTTGATTTTTAGGATTTAACCTCTTTTCCTATAGTGACAACTACATGTGACCGTGGGCTATGACCCGATGCCTACTCAAAGGGCACTTCGTAGCTTCGGGCTCCAGGCGTTTTCACTTCACCACTCACCAATTCTCCCAAACTATGAACTGTCGAAGTTCCAAAATGACGTGGGATGGATTAACGGTCCTTGTTCCCCACTAAGATCTATGACTCAGTCTCTTCCTTCGACAATTCGAGATTCCGCCGAATCCACATGCACAGTCCACAAACCCTCAGAAAGGGATTTCTAATGGAGTGAACCTTTGTCCTCCACGTGTCCCCTTGCAAATCAATGGTCAAAAATATCCTTTAGTATCAACGACCCATAGTAACTTTGAGCTCCGACGCTTCGAAAATTTTTGAAACAGCCACCATGCAAATCCTCTAGAGTGGAAAAACTCCGAAGTACGTGATCTACTAACACCGATCCAATTACGATGGACGACTTTGATGGACTCCGATGCTCCAGTGTTCAGGAGTTTTCAATCCACCCAATTCCTCTTTCCTCTGGAGTGTATGACTTCCGAAGTGAGGGATCCTCTAACAGATTTCCCCCTGATCTGACAATTTATATGAATTCTGGTGCTCCGACCTTCACGATTTCTTGGTCCAACCAAATCGCTTTTCTTCCGGAGTGACTTTTCTCCAGACTGACAGATATTCTGCCACACTTCCTCCTTCATGGATGGATACAATGACTTAGGGACTTAGGGCTTCATGAGTCCTCTCTATTCCACACTCCAATTCCTCTGAAGTAATTATATTCTAGAGTGCAGGATCTGATGACACCTGTCCTCACCAATGGATGACCCAGATCTACTTCAGCTTCCAATGACTTCGTGATTTTTTGCTACCTCCACACCTTGGATCTTCCGAAGTAATGCTGCTCCAAATTACACGGTCCACTCACATGCGTCCTTTTCAATGGACGACTCGGATCTCCTGCGGCTCTCTACGGATTTGGGAGTTATTCCACCTTCTGTACCCCCTTTCTTTTGGAGTGTTTCCTTCTAGACTCCACGATCTTATGACATGTGGCTCTTGGCAATCGACGACCAGGATCTGCTCCACTACTTCGAGCTTCAGGAGTTTTACAAAGTCCTCAAATGAAATCCCCAGGAGTGTAAATCCTCTGGAGTCTCATATATCATTCCACGTGTCCCTTCCCAACACCAACTGCTAGGATGAGCTTCGAGATTTAGAGCTTCGACAATTTCACAATCTTCTTGTCTGAGAAATCCTGGAGTACAATTCCACTTGAGTCTCCGATCTTCTACCACTTGTCCCTCTAGAATATGGATGGTCCCGATCCACTTCGGGACTTCGGTTAGTTCGCTCTCCTTTTCAATTAAAAGGGGGTTAAAGCCCGTGCACTTTACCTAGATCCAACGATTGTTGATCTTCCGCACTCAAATTCGATGGTTAGGATCTTTTCCTCCTCTCTGCGTGCTCTTTCTGCTATCTGGACATAGGATTCAATGATCCATATCAACTCTTCACAGATGATATTATGGAAGCTATGGCTCCTCCTTCCTGAGCTTTTTCTTTCTACTGAATTGGAAGAATTTGAAAATTTTCAAAGGTTGCGGTCTTTGATTCTCCTACAAGCCCGACTACTTTGGGTCTTGACTTCGCTTCTAGGAATGCTATCCTTCCTAAGCTTTGGGAAACTTGAAGCAAGTTTCCTCTCCTGCGCCCGCCTTGCGCTCTCTTCATTGCGAACATGTACTATCTTCACAATTTGAACCTGTAAAGGTCCTTGGTCTCCGCTCACTATGCAGAGTCACTGTGCACACCTGCACTATCTTTCCCAAGCCTTGCAGTTGCTCAGATTTCTAAGTGACTCAGCCCTTCTGCTCTCTCAAAGGACTTCATGTACCCTCCTGGAAGATTTGCGCTCTTCTTCTTGTTCTTCTGAACTTGGTTTAAGTTCACACCTATGCACACTCCTTGCGCTTGTCTGAATATTCAGACTTTCTCAACACTTGTCTAGGTGTTGGCCTAGTGCACTCCTTGCACAGGTCTTCCTCCTGAATCTTGATCTCTTTCAGGCTCAATAACGCACCCCTTGTGCTCGCTCAATGCACACTTGCAAAGATCCTCCATACAATCTAAGAAGTTGATTGTCTCCCTGCGCACACTTGTGCTCGCTCGATGTACTCCTTGCAGAGCTCCACCCCTAGAGTGTTAAACAACTCTAGTTCTCCAGAACTTGACCAATACTTCAGATAAGTATTGTCCCTGTGCACTTCTTGCACTTGCTCAAAGCACTCCTTGTTGATTTTATAGAGTGTTCAACAACTCTGTAGTGTCTCCTCCTGGACACTCTTCTTTCTCTGAACTTGAAACATAGTTCTCTTGTGCACTCCTTGCACCTGCTCAATGCCCACCTAGAAGATCTCTATAGAGTATTCAACAACTTTATCTTCTGTTCCTTCTCTGCATAGTTTCTCCTCCAAGGTGTTCAGTAACCTTGAGGCTCCTCATGAGTTTGTAAACTATTCTGGTGTGCCTTCTTGGAATGTTCTCCTATGAATTTGATTTGAAATTCAGATGTGCACCCCTTGCGCTAGATCATAGAGTTTTCAATACTTTGTCGTGCACTCCTTGCACTTAGCCTAAAGAACTTGAAACAAACCAACAAACTCACAAACATATAGTGAATTCTATCTTATCCCTGTAGATGAAACCTATCTCATACTTCTACAATATGTATTCATAAACACACACATGACATTCATAAAACACAGGGAAACATACATAGAATCATATGCAGGAAAATTGTTATCTTTGTGTTAATATGAACATCAATTACAATATGTGCTAGCTTGGACTGCAACAGAGTCTCAATTCTCTCCTCCTTCTCCTTCTCTTATAATATGAATAATTGCTTACAAGGATATTTACAAAATAAGGGCTCCTCGAGCCTTTCCCCCAAACTACACTAGTGGTGTCTAATCACCATTTACAATGCCTATCTACTAAGGCTTATTACAATAAATGAAAATCTAGTCCAAATTGGATCTAGGTCAACCTACAGTGAGCCATTAAAGGAAACCTTAAATATAGCCTGTACAAAGGCATGACGTGGCTCTGCTCAATCCTTACATCATTTAATTTCTCTAAATTACATTGAATTTTTAAATTCAAGGAAAAATGAGAGGGATGGCGCCTCTCTCCCTTCTTCAATGCATGCTGATGTGTTGAATAGTTGGTGCTTGCTGAGGTGGAAAGGATTCTCCTCCATCAAAATCTCCCCACAACCTCACTACATTTATTAAACCAAGTGATGGGGATATGTCCAAACCCTTTTTTATTCATTTTGGAGTGTTTGTGGAGAAGTAATCTAAATCCTCTTCCACATCCATTTCCTTCCAAATCCTAGAACTACTTTCCCTCAAACTCATGACTACAAATCCTTAGCCCCATTGTTGCAATGTTTTCCTTCACCCTTTATTATTTTTATTCTATTTCATAATGGATTTTTTTTATTGGAGGGGTAACGATCCATTACTTATTGAGATTAATTAATTAATAAACTTCACTTGATTAATTCCCTCATAGGAATTTTCTCATCATTTTTATATGTTTTTGTTGTTTCTCCATCTATAATAATAATAATAATAATAATAATAATAATCTAATTTTAAGGTCAAATCCTAGCTAGACACCAAATTAATGTATGATACTCCTTATTTGTGGGACAACAGACCCCTCCATGTAGTGATTTGAATCTTTATATGTGGAGTCCTAAAAGTGATGTAGTTTCTAAGAAACACCTATGAGGATTCCTATTAATTGCTTGAATAATCAATTTGGCATAGAAGGTTTCATTTTGAGAGCGAGTCTTATTCCCACCACCCTAGTCTCAAGGGAGGCAACACAGATCCTATTTTACCCAATGGAAACCTTTTCCCCATAAGTGTCGACTGATAGAAAATAATGTAGGTCTTTCTCTAGTACTTGGAAGGCACTAGCTAAGGGAACCCAACAATAGCGATAGTTAACATGCATCACAACCAACACTTTGGAGTATATTTAAAATTTTGTTGCTAGAGTGATGAACTTGGTAATCAATTGTTCTATTTTTTCTCCACTCTCCAAATACCAACATCCTGCAGTTATTTATTAGGATATTTACACACTAAGGAATTAGTTAAGATCAAGTTGGTATAATGTGTTATTAGGTAAAGTGTGTTTCTTTAGTGTGTTTTCTTAATATGCATTAGTATGAATTTGTAGTTATGCAATCCGATAGTCACACTATGTTCTAAATATAAAGTAATATAACATTTCGTATTCTCCTCAATATTGATGACTATATTAATCCATGACTTAACACCCAATTGGTCCATTATCTCTATTTAAAGAGCATGGAGGGTCATTTGTTGCTAATCGATTGTGAGAAACTCTTATGATTTTTTTTTCTTTTGCATTAATATATTGTCTCAAGTGGCTATGTTGCCTTGAGCGATGCTATGTCTCCCTTTTTTAGGGCTATAATCATGTAATAATCGGTGCATTGATATTTTATCTATTTATGTGAGAAATTTATTAAGTTGTTCAACCTATGTAAAAATACCTTGTTTTGTCGAACCTGGCATCAGATCTTGTATGAAGACCCTCTTTTCTTGTTGATTTAGATATTGAACCTATGTCACCACATACATCGAAATATTTATGGGTTCTACTATTTATGTGCATTTATGGGCCAATAGGGATATTTCGTTGCATTTGGAGTGTTGCTTTGACTTGAAAACTCTTTTGATTTCACTCGAAAATGTTTCTGTTTGCCCAAGATATGACCATTTTTGCTAGATTCATAGATGTAAATTTTTGTTACAGTTTTTAACTTTTTTTTATGCTAAGTTAATATATCAATTTTTGTGTTTATATTCCCAATTTTCTACTCTTTCCAATCTATGTATACTATTTTCTATGCACTCTATGTCATCTTGGAAAATAAAAAACAAAGAAAAAAGTGTTTTCCTTTCTGTGTATGTTCTTTTCTCTACACTTTATGCGATCTGAATAAATCATAAGTAGAGGGAAAAGTTTAATTTTTTAGGTAGGATAACCAAGATCTAACCCAAATCTTGTAAAGTTTCAGATATTTTTCTTTTCAAAATTTTACTTGTTTTTGTGTATAGTTGTATTGAAGTTTTATGTAAGAACAAACAATGGTTTTGGTGTAAGCATGCACTTCGAGGAAAAGTGTTAAGAAAATATTCATCCTCCTTTGTAACATTTACTATGTTTTTCATTAAATCACTTGGTTAGAAGTTACTTTATTAAATAAATAATAGGTATGGAGTTCATTTCTTTCTTTTCATTAAGTTACTTTTTGAAAAAGTTCATGCAACTTTAAGTTATCATATGACTTTATTGTAAAGTGCATTTCACTTAAATTATAAAAGTGAATCTCTATAAAGTAACCTAATCTTTGTATGCAATTTTAACTTATAAATTAAATTCATGGTAAAAGTGTAGTATACCTAGGGAGGTAGTATGGGGTACCTAGGGAGGTACTCAATGGGAATATGGTTATGTGTTATTATGTATGGAGACCAATTCTAGTAAATAAGGCCCATGTAATAGTGTGAACACAATAAAGGTGAGAAGGTTTACTAGAAGGTTCCACCTACTAGAATATTCATTCTCTAGAATGCTCTCACGAGATAGAGTGTTATATAAATAAGTGTAAGCAATGTATTGGAGCATAGTGATGTATATTTTTATTGTATTAAGGAAGGATTGTTTGAACAGTGCATTCCTTCCATAAGGAATAATATATGGTGTTACCCTACCTCAAGGGTTTTGTCTACATCCTTGTGTTGAATATTTGGTGAATGGTTTGGTTTATTCTTGCTGATATTAAAGATTGATATTATGATATATTTTTATATATAATCAGGTACATAACATTTGTTATCAAATCACTTTCTTCAACCAAAGAAAATAAATATTTTTTGGTTCTTTTTGCATATTTTTTCAATGGAAAAGGGGGAAACACACTTCAAATTAATTTCTAAAAGTTTCTATACATAATTTGCAGAAAATAATTGGATATTTGAACTCCTCTTAGAAAAATACCTAATTAAAAAAAAAAAAATATCATCCAAAACAGATTCTAGGAAGTGAAGTTATCAAGATTTTAAATTTGACAATTTTCAAGGTTTTTTAGAAAAAAACTATGTGATTCGCACAATAAGTTATTTTTATAAACACAAAGTTTTCTTGAAGATTTCTTGCAAGAAATGTTTTTTTTACTAGAAAATATGATGGCGCTAGTATTGAAGACTATATACAACATTGCAAGTCATTATGGGAAGAGAGGTGAAAATATCATCTACACTATGGTTTCACACAAGAAGCTCTCATATGGTGGAAATCATTAAGCTTTTGTGAGTTGATGAAAATTTCTGATGAAACATATGGAATTTTTTTTGTAGACAAGTGGTCTCATGTCAAGTGTAAGGATAGAGAAAGCATCAAGGGTTTATTTTCATGCGACAACTCCATATTACAAGTTCATGAATGCATTTAACAAGAGAAGGTTATTGTTTTGTTAACCCCAGTTGCATGCATAATTTTATAAATGATAATTTGGCTAAAAAATTGCAAGTAGAAATAATATTTAGAGAACACATGTTGAAGGTGAAAATATTCAAAATTTTAAAGATTTGAAGCACACTATGGATAAATATGTGTTTCATTTTGATTTTTGTGCCATTGATATGAATAAAGTGGATGTTATTCTTGGATATCCTTGGATGGAATCAATAGGTATAGTTAATTTCAATGTGACAAAGAAGTTTATCAAGATTTGGTATAAGAAAAAGAAAATTACATTGCAATATGTCTCTCTTAGTGAGAAAGAAGGGCCCACGGGGGTATGAAAAGCAGTTAGATCATAGTATTAAGTTGAATAAGAGGAAATATATATAGAATAAAATGAATCAAATCCCTAGGAAGGACACAATAAATAATACAAGGAGATCACCTACTCAAAGTAACACCGTATTGCAGAGTTGAAGAAAAAAGGACCGGTTATTAAAGTTGTTGTATATCACCATCCACATCATATAGAGAAACAAAATTCATATAGGAAGGGGTGTGCAAAAAAATGCACTTATTATGAACTAACATGGCACCACAAAGGAATCCAATCAGGAGGCGCATGGAGGAATATCAATATTACAGGATTATATCACGATAGAGAAACAATCCCATGGCACCAAAGGCGAGATAAGGATCAAGATCAGGGTGGAAAGGAAGTAGTTGAATATTATGTTCATCTTCAATGAGGATTGATGGATGGTCGTACTTGGTACTAGTTGGATACATTTCTTAGTTGATAATATTGTATGGTTTATTACCATGTTTCGAGGACGAAACATGCAAAGGGGGATAGAATGTAGGATACCTAGGGAGGTAATATGGGGTACCTAGGGAGGTACCCAATGAGAATGTGGTTATGTATTATTATGTATGGAGGCCATCAATATTTAGAGACTCGTATGTTACAATAAGGAAGTGTGTATCATGACAACAATTTTCAAGAAAAATGAAGAGATCAATGATGCCTTTACAATTCGTAATTATAGAACAACCGTTCTCCCAATGGGGACTTGATGTTGTCGGGACAATTAATACAAAGTATAGCAAGGGGCATATGTACATTCTCACAACTACTTATTATTTCACGAAATGGTCGAAAGCGGTGGCATTAAAGAAGGTTGATTCTGAAGAGCTAATTAAGTTCCTCAAAGACAGTATTATGTTGAGATTTGGTGTCCCAGATAAATAATTAAAAGATAATGGTTCGATTTTCATCGAGTCTAAGTTTACAGATTTTTGTCGAGAATATGGAATTATCATGGGTCAATCATCAAATTATTATCCACAAGGTAATGGCCTTGCTGAATCCACAAAAGAAACACTTGTTCAGATACTGAAGAAAACCATTGACAAGAACTAAAGGAATTGGCATATAAATTTGATTAGTGCATTGTGGGTGAGCAAAACGACTCCTAAAGACAACATTGGGATGTCCCCTTATACATTGGTTTATGTTAAGGAAGTGAAAATCCCAATTAGCCTCGAGCTCAATGCATTGACTTATGCGGTTAATACCGAAGATATAAAAGAGAGTTCACTAATCCAAACGAGGATCAACTAGTTGTTAAAATTGGAGGAAGAACGAAGCAAATCTCTTAATCTAACTTCTCAAAGGAAACAGAGTGTCAAAATATATTTTGATCAGAGCACAACTATAAATAATTTCCAGAAGGGAGATCTGGTGTTACTTTGGAACAAGTCCGAGGAGAAACTTTCGATGCATACAAATTTCAAAGCACTCTGGATCAGATCATACATCATCGAGAAGATCTTTGTTTTTAACTCCTATATGCTACAAGACATGAAGGGTAAAATATTAATTCTTCCTTTCAACGAGAAAAATTTGAAATGCTTCTTCTCCTAAAATTTCTCATTCTCATTGTAAATAATTTTATTTTCCAGTTTGTATATTCTTACTCTGACTCCATAGCCCAATAGGCAGAAGCACTTGGTCATGAAAGGTTATGGATTATTGACAACCCATAGGGGGTTATCATCCCACAATTGGAGTGAGTTTTTGAGATCAATTCCCACTTCCAAAATTTCCCTCCCCTTTTCTAGTCTCCCAACTTCTTTTGTCCATTTCTTCTCCCTCTTATATACTTACCCAAATTCCCATTTTCTTCTCTCCCTTTCTAATTACTATACTTAGTCATTTTTTTAAAACGATGGGTACACTGGCTGGCGGACTAGTGGGTTCTCACTTCCTATTCCCCATATCATGAGTCCAAATGACCGTCGTACCATCCTATAATTAATCATTTCTACAGTCGCGGGTTCCCGAGTTGGTAGTTTTCAAACTTTCATATCCCATGTTCTGTGATATACATTTTTCACCCAAAATATCTGTGATCTACATTTTTACCATCAGACTCCCCAAGCTCCTAAGTATCTCATATCTCCTATATTGAGTCTGACTAACCGCGTTACAACACTTAGAAAATTTTTGACCTTTTGAAACGACGGGTTGGCGAGTTCACAAAAATCCCAAGTCCTGAGTTCTCTCGTTCGTCCCTGCCACCTTCACGCTTTTCCCAATATGCATTTAGTATGGTTTAATGCTAATAACTCATCATGTGAGTCCCATAAAGATTGTCATTAATAAGCAAGGGGCTCAAGGAGATTTCTTATTAAACCACATTAAAGCATGATTTGCGGAAGATTATATTATATATCTCAAGTGCTCATTTCAAATATTATCTGTATTAAAAGAACACTCTCATCAACTTAAGGAAGAAGGAATGTGACATCATTTCTGTGGAGATACTTTGAACATTTTTGGACGTGAGGAACAAAACTTTCAGTGGTCTAGAGCGTATTCTTACTATTCATCCCCTTCTGCATAGAAGGAAGTAATTTGGACGTCCGAAATTTCTCGTGCAAGTTGTGTTCCTGAGGTTTTTGACTGCAAAGAACTAGTTTCTTGGTGCGTTGAGAACTATACACAAATTCAGTAGATTATTCAACTTCAAGACCATTCTCCAATCTCTCTTTCACCTCAAGTGTTCCATAAAATGCTAAAACTTTTAGAGCCAACACTCACCTTCAAAGGTGAATATTGCAGGGACTTCTTGAAAAAGCATGAAAACGACCTAGACCTCTTGCCTGAATTTTTGGAGAATCCCATGACCATCATTGAATATATTACTAGGTTGTAGGTCAACTCATTCAAAAACCCCTTTCGGGAAATTGCTTGGTTATTCACCAGAGTGACTAGCCCAGAAAATGCTGCCAGTATTTCTCATGTGATTCTTTATATATTATATTTCACCATCAAGGAGCAAGCTATTTTCGACCGGTCAAAAATGATTTCCATTGAAATCTCTTCCCAATTATCAAAATAAAAAAAATATAAGAAATTCTTTATGGCCTCTTATTTGGTATTCGTAATAGCACATTGTTGTCAATTTCCTAAATTGTTTATCTGCAAGAAGGTGAATTGTGAATTTGACCCAGTGACCTTTTGGTACCAAGCGTTGTGGAGGCACAAAGCTTCCCTGCATTTTTATGAAGTTTTCGACAAATTTGTCTCATTTTTTAAAGGATTGTTGTTTGGAAAAGATACCCCAAGAATATCCACCCAGGCAAGTAAATTCCTGGATAAAAAGGGGACCTTGGAGAAAATGGAAAATTACAATGTTATTAGGATTTTCCGTTCTAAGGAAAATTCATCCTCTCTTCCATGCCATATATCCGACAGAATGTTTATTATAGAAGTTGCAAGGCAATATAGTTTCTGGCTGCACTTTTTTCATGAGAAATGAAAAAGGAAATTGATACCCTTGCCTTGGAAAATTGGGGACTTTGTATTTAGAAATATGAACAAAATCGATGAATTTTCAAACCAATTCCACAACCTAAATCTCAAGTATACTGAAATGATAAAAGGGTTTAACTATAACATAATTTTTTTGGAACATATTTTAATAGTGGGTTTTAGCAATTCATTTATCCACACTATTATAGGAGAAGAATAATATAATAACTTGTGCGCTCCTATTCACACTGTTGGTGACTTGGAGACAGTACTCAGTACCAATGAATTTTACAAACATAAGGAAAGGATCCCAGTGAGAAGAGTGCCTAGTCCCCAATTGTTACTCCCAAAACAATAACATTTTAGAGTAGTGCTCCATTGTCCCACCCATCTATAAAATTGATCAACAATAGTTCAGGCGGAGGAGGAGACAATAACCCTGCTCTAGGAAAAATTGAAAGCTCACACAAACTTCCTCTGAGAAGGAAGAGGAATAATATTGTACTATAGGAAGAATAGAATCACGTCGAAAGTGACATAAAAAAATTCTCCCTCAAAGATATGGAGCTTGAGGCTGACATTGAGAAAATGATTCCTAACATTGATCACCCAGGAGGCATGACCCACCAAAATCCGTCGTTGGAAATTGTTGAGAATGAGACCTATGATGAAGAAGAGTCATTTGTATTTCAGAGCGTTTTTTTTTACAATGAATCTAAGAAATTAATTATTGAGAAGTGTGATGTGAAGAATAAAAAAGGTAAATCTGGTGATGCATTGGATGACTCCATCGGTGGTCTCGAAGAAGAAAATATAAAGTTAAAGGAAAGGATTAAGGAACTGGAAGAGACCTTGATGCCTCTTCCACTTCTTTCCAGCCCTTTGGAAATTGTTAGACCCACCACGCCCTCCACTAAATTAAAAGGATCATCAAGCTTACTTACATGAACCAGGAGCTATGTGCAGAATAATATCAATAAAAGAATGGAATTGATCATAGAAGATTCGGAAATTTCAGAGAACATGATTTCTTTTGGATTGAGGGTGCACGCCTTCCATGAGTATTTGTAGGCCGACCTAAAAAATGAAGAATGATTTTACCTTGATGTCATGGTACTCTTTGGTGTTAAACTTTCCAACATGTTAGAGCTAAGGAGAAGAGAGGAGGACCTTCCCTCTCTAAGTCGGATCAAGAAGTTGAACATGTGTTGGAAGGAAAATATAAAGAGCTTGAATAAAATTGTTCAAGCGTGCAACCAAGCCATATCAAGGAGGGAAGAAGTATTCAAAAGGCTCACAAAGGTGGAACTAGATGGAAGCACTAACTAAGTCCAAGATCCCAAGTTGATTCTTAACCCTTTGTTCCTAAAAAACAACAGTTCGATGAGAAAGTTGATATTTTCAAAGGATTTTCAATTGAAAAAATGTATGGTATAATTGAATATGACGAGGATTCCATAGATAACTGGCTAGTGGATTACTCCATAAAAAATCAGGACATTGAAGAAACATTACATGGCATTTACCTTGATCTAAGAGACATGGAGGGTGATTTGTTCAACATTAAAATCTGGCATGAAATCAACATGGCACCGATTAAAATTTACATCGAATAATGGTTCAAGAAAGCTATTGATAAACTGAGCAATGAAGGGAAACAAGGAGTTGAGACAGTTCCTATAACCATTGAAGAAAACGATAAAAGGTCATCAATAGGAAAATAAAAATACATGAGAGACCATCATAGTACGTTTATGTTGATCATATGCTTCTTTTTTTTTATCAGGTTCTTCATCTAGTTATTCCACCTCTTTCACTAAAAACATTTAACCGAAGACTGATAATGCCCTTTTTCTTGTTACCAAGTCTTGTTGATTCTTTTACCACCCACTGTCTTCCTTCTAAAATATTATTTCTTATATTTATTTTCTTTATGGTCCGCAGGAGCCCCATTCCCAGTCTTTAAGACAAACGCATTTACAATTTCAAAGAATGTTTAACAAACTATCTATTTTTTAGAAATTTCAGGAGAACTACTTTGGGAACAATCTCGACTGTGCTTGTTCACCCTATTTTCAGAATATAAAGTATTTGAGGTTGATCCATAATTATCTTTATTTGATTTTCCCATGTGTCCAATCTATTAAAGTTCTCTTTTGCATGAAGATCATCTTCTTTTTGTTATATGTGATCAAAAATATTTATCTTAAACTATGATGGATGTGAGGAAATTTTTCTTATTTTCTTTAAATGTGTGAAGTGTGTGATTCCTATTCCTTTCTTAGGAACTTTCTTTAAAAAGAAAACAAAAATATTTTCCTTAATTTTCTCAGAATATTTATGTTTCTTTGAATTACTGCGATAAAATTTTGTCAAGTCCCACATTTTGAATATATATAGAAATCCCCCAAAAATATAAAGAGGAGTACCACCTCTATAAAAACATAGGGGGATTTACATCCTCATGAGGTTTTCGTTTCATTTCTAACGGATTCAAGAGTCAACATTTTTGGCGACCATACTGGGGAACTGAACTGAAATTTGAAACCTGGTCTATCATTTCTGAAAAATATATCCCCATGCTGATTAACCCATCTTAGAAATTGGATTGAACAATCAACTAACAGTCTTACATCATTTGTACAATTTGGTAATAACAAGAGCCAAGACCTGAGAAGAGTTAGAAAGGTCCTGACAGATCTTAGTCCAAAGGAAGAAAGAGAAATTCTTTGAAGACAGAGGAGAGAGGAATGACAAGACAAAATAAACTAAAGGCTAGCTAGAGAAGCACAAGAACAAGGTCAGGATTGAATCTGGATGAATACAAGGGACTCATTACCAAAATTAAGAGAAAGAAATTCTTTATTCTTAGAAGTGAAAATCCTATCCTTGAAATCTATCTAGAGATGGAAGAAATAAATGAACAACCCTGAGACGAGCTTCATGAGGATAGACACAGAGGTGGAAGAGATGCTACAAGAAATCAAGGAAACCCATGATTTGAGAATCGAAGGAGGGTAAGAGATTCCCCTCTAAATATTATAGGTGAACAACATTATCTCCTTGTTATCCCTAAGGGCACCCTAAAGGATTTTTCTGGAGATGGAGCAATCGACGCAAAGAGGCATCTGCACCTATTTCTTGATGATTGTGATTTTCACCGTGTTGAGTATGATGATTTCATGGTAAGGTTGTTCCTGCATACCTTATTAGGAAGAGCATATGAATGGTATACAACATTTCCTAGAAGATCAATTCTCTCATTTAATGACCTCGAAGCTATGTTCCTAACTATGTTTTCCCCTCTAATTGCTTATCATACCCTTCTCACTGATTTCACCCAGATTGGTTTGAGAAAGAATGAAATGATATGAGATTTCATACTCAGGTTCAATAAAACCTTGAGTAGGATTCTGGAAGACAAAATACCAAATGAACCAATCATCCTCAGTTGTTATAAGAATTCAATTCCCCTGAATGTGAAATATGCTATAAGAACATACCAAATGGACTCCGACATTATACTGGGAAGAGTACAAAGGCAACTGGGAGGATTAAATATTGATAATAAAGGAGATTCCAGTTCAAGAAAGAACGAAGAATTCAAGCCTCGACCAGATCAAAACCAAACAATGGGAGTAGTATTTTTAAAGGGAACCATACATAATGTAAAGGTTGACATTGTGGTGGTACAGGAAACTAAGAAAGGAATAGAAATTGCATAAATGAATATAACTATCAAACAAATGTAGAATGAGATAACTAGACTAAGAAGGGGAAATAATTATGTGGAAAATGCAAGAATGCCAATCCCATATCAAAGAAGGAACCCTCCCCAAGAAAATAGAGTGAGTTTTGAGAACAAAGATAATCCGCAAAGAAAAAGGATTCCTAGACAACCTACTCCTAATGTGGTTGTTCTGGATGATGTGTATAGCGAGCAATTAATTGAGCAAGAGAATTATTACTCACCTGATGAAATATACGAAACTGTGTAGATGGACGCATGTGAGTCATCCATGTATATATTTGAAGAGGGCTACAATGATCCCAAATTGCAAGAAAATGTCTCCCAGACAAGAGGATTTGTAAATATAATAAAAAATAAAGACAATTATGATAGAGAAAAAACAAATGAGAAAGTGATGGATAGCGTTGGAAGTAAAATGCAACATGTGACTTCAAACTCCACTCAAATGACATATAATGTCATAGAAGACTTGAGTAAAATAAGGATAACCCTAGATGTCTTAGAGGATGTTAGCGTTGGATGTCGTCTTAAAGGAAACTTTGGCTAGATGGTGGGTTGTGCACAGAAAGGAAATGAAATATTGGGCACAGTGCAGTCGGCTTATGTAGATACGATTTAGGCCTGAGGAAGAAGAACCGACGCAGAAATACACAAGAGAGAGGAACCCAACAAATCACTTAGAAGGTTGTAGGGCCTTATTTTGCATAGTACCAGAGACAGAGTGGACACACATATTTATACACACATTGGACATAATCCCTAATAATTGGTATTTAGAATTAGAGATGTGTAGGGAGACAACAAGCTAGGAAGAATTGATCTGGGGATTCAAAATCAAGTTCACATTTGAACATGAATCTCCCTACATACATACAACACTATAAGCCATTCAAACAAATATCTTGGAGGTAGAGATAATTGAAGGAGTACCCTTATGTAGTGTGCACAAAGCTAGGATGACAATCAAGAAGCTATAGGAATGCTATAATGTAACGAAGGAGGAATACGAGGAAGAAGATCCAAGAAATATACAAGTACCCGAGACAGAAGGAACATGCGTAGTAGAAGGGCCAAAAATTGCATCCATTGTGTACACACAACCCATCAAGATGTAGAAGGTCAACATTGGGGAAAAAAATAATCCTAAGTTTGCGTAGATAGGATATTATTGGAATGATGAGACAATTGAGATGGTTGCAGACTTATTGCAGGAATATCAGGATTTATTTCTAGCTACATTCTCATATATGAAGGGCATAGCAGGAGAACTAGGTGAGATGGAGATCCCACTAAAACCTGTAGCTAAGCCAATATGATAGAGACCTTATAGGTTAAACCCGTGGTACAAGGAGAAGGTCAAGGATGAAATAGATAGGATGCTAGACGTAGGTATCATTGAACCAGTCGAAAAAAATGAGTTGATTAACCTGATGGTGGTGCAAGACAAGAAGACAAGAG
>ML787156.1:376066-389625 GCA_009831015.1 Picea engelmannii
ACCATCAGATAAGAATTACAGAGGAAGATAGATACAAAACCACTTTTTCAATGGAGTGGGGAAGTTATCAGTATACGATGATGCCATTTGGATTAAATAATGCCCCTGCGGTGTTTTATAGAGTAGTAGTGGCAACATTCAAGGAGTTCATCCATAAATTTTTGGAGGTTTATTCATATGATTAGACGATGTTCAGTCTATTGCAGGATCATATCAAAGTTCTTTGGCTCATGTTATATCTATGTAGGAAGTGTCATATCT
This sequence comes from Picea engelmannii, assembly GCA_009831015.1. NCBI lineage: Eukaryota > Viridiplantae > Streptophyta > Pinopsida > Pinales > Pinaceae > Picea > Picea engelmannii. The sequence continues at coordinate 376,328 of ML787156.1, forward strand.
TGATGAACTTAAAGAAGTGTATCTTTTGCACACCATTTGGAATTCTACTAGGACATGTAGTATGGAAATAAGGACTATTGGTTGACCCAGCCAAGATCACAATAATTCTAGAATTGGAACCTCTAACATTAGTCAAACAGTTAAGGGAAAATTTGGGTCATACAGGTTATTACAAGAAGTTTATCAAAGGTTATGCACATATTACAACACCCATGGAAAAGTTACTGAAGAAGGAAACCAAGTTTTAATGGAATGAGGACTTCCATAAGGGGTTGGACACTTTGAAGCAGAAACCGGTGACCGCACCCATCTCGATCTTTCTAGAATGGAACAAGGATTCCCATGTACATGTAGATGCATCATCCATAGCATTAGGTGTAGTGATGTCACAACCAGACGAGGGGGACATCGATCATCCAATTGTGTTTGAAAGTAGGAAACTGTCTACATATGAAAATAACTATACCACTACAGAGTGGGAAGGATTGGAAATCATCTATGCACTAAATAAATTTAGGCACTACTTACTAGGTTCCTACTTCAATATGTATACAAACCATTCTTCCTTAAAGTGCTTAGTCAATAATCCTGTATTAGGAGGAAGAATATCTATATGGTTGTTACTCATTTAGGAATATGATTTTGAGGTCATAGTAAAACTAGGAAAGTTGAATGCAAGACATAATCATATCTCGTCCATATTGAGAAGAGAATATGCATGCAATGTAGATGATAATTTCTGTGATACGCAGTTATTTTCAATCAGGATGGTTGATTATTACTTTGCGGACATTGTGGAATTTCTAAGAATAGGCATGGCCCCATCTAAGATGGTAGTTGTGCAGAAGAAATAATTCGTGGTGAAAGTAGTAGATTACCGGTTGATTGCAGGGAACTTGTATAAGTTAGGAGAAGATGGAATATTGAGGTGTTTTGTACTAGAACATGAAAGGTATATTATATTAGAGGAAACACACAATGGAATTTCTGGAGGAAATTATGTAGGAAAAGAAACAACAAAAAATATTTTATGCACGGGGATTTGGTGGCTAACACTGCACAAAGATGCGAAGGAGTATTGGCAGGCTTGTGACGTATTTCAAACAGTGGGAAAACCATCTAGGAGAGATGAAATGTCATTAAATCCACAATTTAGATTGCAATAATTTGATAAGCGGGCCATTGACTTTGTAGGACCAATCAATCCAAAAGCAAGGAGATCAGGGGAAAGACACATCAATACTACAACAGAGTACTTGAATAGGTCTAAGGAAGAAGCACAAGTTATTGATTGTACTGCAAAGAATATTGTGTGTTTTCTATTCGACAACTTAGTCACACGGTTTGGATGTCCACTCATATTACTTAATGATCAAGGTACGCACTTTCTTAATAGAAAAATTGTAGCATTAACTAAATAATTTTAGATTCATCATCAAAAGAGTACACCAGATCACCCTCAGGCTAATGGAACAATGGAAGCTTTTAATAAGATTTTGGAAAATTCTTTGACAAAGATTTTCAATGTAAGGTGAGATGATTGGGACTTACGATTCCTTACAGTGTTATTGGATTACATAATGACATGTAAGAATATGACAAGGTAGACAAAATTTTGGTTGGTCTATGGATAGGAAGAAGTGATGCCAATGGATTTCATTCTAACCAGCCTGTGCATTGCAACAATCAATGAGATCTCCGATATTGGCTCAATAGAGGAGACATTGGCGCACTTAGTTCAACTTGAGGAGGACCAGTTTGTTGCAGGGTTCCATCAACATGCGTAGAAAGATAGAGAGAAGGCCTGGCGTAATCACCACAGTAAACCAAAGATATTCCAAGTTGGATATTTGGTATTGCTTTATGAAAACAAGTATCTGCAGCATCTAGGGAAGTTTCACATGCATTGGTTAGATCCCTATGTGATACAACATATAACTGAGACATGTTCTACGTAGTTGGAAACCTTGGATGGACAAATCCTGGAAGGAATGTTTAATGGAAGTCAATTGAAACTCTATCGAGATAGTCTATAGTCTTCACAATAATATGGGCTGCACAAGAACCCCTATATTATAGTAAGTGTACCATAGTAGCAATAAAAACAAGAAAAACCAAATAAAAAGTAGAAAAAAGAAAGAAAATAAATTAAAAAGTAGCAAAATGAAATACCAAGGTATTAGAACTTGCATATTTGAGTTGATCATCACATACGTCGAAAACACTATTCCAAGTTCAAAGACAATATACATCCAGAAGAGCGATGAGCTATTGTGCAAGTTGGAAAAGTCAAGACCGTTAAAATTGATCAGGCATGAAATTGATGGTTCGAGAGTTGGTGTGGCATGTCATAAAAGCACTATATAAATATTGAATGGTAGAAGCCACTGAAAATAATGACATATCGACAGTGTGAGGGGAAAATAACATAAATTATTTTGTAATTAATATGCAATTATGGAACAAATCATCAACTATGGTGGTGGATTAGAAAATTTCGTTAATGCTGAAAGGGACAGGTACGAATGACATGAAAGAATAACACCAAAAGAATATCGCTAAGTAACCCATTTTTTCATACCAAGGTGAGCACATTAAAGCGAACCAGAGAGAACTGGAGGCTAGCACGAAGATAAAACCACCATAGAACAAACATGGTGTCATTTAAGGAACCTGTCACCCTAGAAGAATGGGGAAGGATCCACCAGCAGTACCACCAGACCCTCCTAGGATGAGTAGGGAAGGAGATATGCTTGGAAAGATTGTCGACCTCAAGTTTATGAAACATGATGTTATCAATGAACAACCAGTTCGGGAGATGGAAAGGGAAAATACTCGTGCACTGAGAACATACCGGATGAAGGGTTTTGCCTCATTTCCAACATAAATGTGCACGCCGATTTGAACAGAGTCAATAAAAGGTTCGGGACAATAAGTGAGTAGGAAACAGATCATGATCCCACTAAAAGAGAGGTTTCCCATAAATTGGATTCATATATGATTCCTAAACTAAACACGAAGGATTTACTAAGGGGCGTAGGAGAAAAGGAGGATGGTATTAGACTCAAGAAACCTCAGCATATTATTGACAGAGATGACGATTATAGGAAGATGAGGATTAACAAAATCATTTTCCCCATGAAATGCGATATTTTTTCCATGGGAAACAAGACTCTTGATGCCGCAGTCTGGACTTAGGCCGCCATTATGAAGGAAACGACCTTAAAGAGGGAAAATGAGGAACCTCTAAGGTTTATTGCAAAGAAGCATTAGGAATGGGAGGAGAAGGTCAGGAAATAATTCAGGGTCATAACATAGAAGACCCAAGCAACAATCCAAAAATAACAAGAGGAATATAAAGCAATTCCAGTAACAGAGGTCACAAAGGTTACCATGCAACACTTCATTTTTGAGTGGAAGAACATGCAATAGGCCTAAGTGTCTCAGGATGAGCCACAAGTGACTGTTGGGGGCTTGTTGGACATGCATTTTTGGATGCAATTTTGGGAGAAAAACCTAAGGATAAGGAAAGTGCAGAGGAGAAAGTGTGCATGAGAAAGTGCTCATAAGAAAGTGCGGATAAGAAAGGGTGCAGAAGGAAGGAGGGTGCACTGGATGAAGCTAGCACACAGAGAAAATATTAAATCAAGCGAGCGAGAGAATGAAGTGCAGAGGACGATAGTTCGACTTTCCAGAAATAGAAGAACAACAGAGAAGTTGTATAAAGAGTGAAAAGAATAAGAAATCAAACATCCAGTTAACTATAGTTTCCCATGCCATGCATTGTAATGGGTTATTTTGGGATAGATAAGAATAGGGATTTAATCCCTATATTTTGGGTATAAATATGTAATAGGTGGGGNTATATATATAGAGAGAGAGAGAGAGAGAGAGAGAGAGAGAGAGAGAGAGAGAGAGTTTGTAGAATCTGTAGAGGTTGAGATTATGCAAGAACCATGAATGTAATCAGTTGATACGATGAATAAAGACATAGTTAAGAGGTAATCTTGCATCTTGTGTTATTTACTTGTTTATGTGTGTTTATGAATGATGTTGTTATATTTCGTAAACTAGACTAAGTTTATGGATTGATTACGGTGCAATATTCATGAATGATTTCGATAATATCTATAATAATCATGCACATACATAATCTAGAAGAAGGAACAATGACACATATATATGCCTCCCTTTCCCTTACTCTTGTAGAAGCCTGGTTCCTGTAGTCCCCATAGATACCTCGGGTGAGACTTCATCTTTGTAAGAAGGTGATGTCGAAAGGGATAGTGTCTTGTGGGTTTTGTTGGTCATAGTTAACCAGAATCTTGGGTCTTACAAACCATCTGTAGACCATAGGATCCCAACACCATGTCATGCGATGTGATGCCATGCCATACCTTTCCTTGTCATTCCATGCATTTCCTTTCCTTCACTTGCCATGCCTTTCCATGCCACTCCATGTCATGCCATTCCTTACCATGCCTTTCTATGCCTTTCCATGCCTTGCCATTCCATTCCGTGCCTTTCCTTTCCTTGCCTTGCCAAGCCATGCCTCACCTTTCCATTCCATGCCATGTCTTGCCTTGCCAAGCCATGCCTTTCCTTTCCATTACATGCCTTGCCTTTCCTTACCATGCCATGCCATGTCATGCCATTCCTTTCCTTTCCATGTCATGCCATGCCTTTCCATGCCACACCTTGAATTTCCATGCCATGCCATGCCATGCCAAGCCTTGTCTTTCCATGCCATGCCATTCCATGTATTGCATTGCCTTGCCTTTCCATGCCATGACATTCCTTTCCATGCCCTTCCTTTCATTTCCATGCGATGCCATGGCATGCCCTTCCTTTCCATTCCTTGCCTTTCCTTTCCATGCCATGCCATGTCATGCCTTTCCTTTCCTTGTCATTCCATGCCATGCATTTCCATGTCATTCCATTCCTTTCCTTTCCATGCCATGCCATGTCATGCCTTTCATTTAATTTCCTTTTCATTCCTTTCCATGCCTTGCCTTATCTAGCCTTACAAGGTGTTAAATTGTCAAACATATGTAATAATCATTGAGAAAAACCCTTGTCCTAGATATCCTACAACAAGCACTTTTTCAGAAATAGAATGATAACAAAGGGGCTCACTAGATAAAACCTAGTTCCCCAGATCCAATGTAACCGACAGCTCATCCATTTGAGTCTCTTTTTGAGTTTTATTGCGAATTACAACTCGCCTCCTTAATCCATTCAAGGACATGATGAAAATTTGGTCTTCGGACATAAAATCCAAACCGAGAATCATAATCTCTCACACATTTTTTTGGACAAGGACTACATGACCACGCTACCCACAATCACTGAGCACAGTGTTCTTGAAAATCGACCCCTTGTTAAGAATATGCACTATGCCTCATTGAGTAAAACCTAGTCCTGAAGATCCTCTAACAAACACTTTTCTGGTCAACAAAATGACAGTGGAGGGGCCCCACTACCTAAAATTTGGTGCCACAAATCCAATTCAACTGTTAGTTTTTCCATCCAAGTCTCAGTTTGAGTTTTATCATGAGTTCCAACTCGCCTCCTTAAGTTATTCAGGGACATGTTGGCAATTTGGTACAGGGGCATAAAATACAAGCTAATCATAATAACAGAGTTTTGTAAGATCCCAACATATCTATTTTTCCAAGGCCCACACGACCACGCTACCCACAATCACCGAACAATTTTTTCTTGAAAATTGACCTCTTGTTCAAAATTTGCACTATCCCTCATTGAGCAAAACCCTAGTCCCGAAGATCCCACAACAAATGATTTTTCTGGGCAATGAAATGACAGAGGACATGCCCCACTAGTTGAAACTTGGTGCTCCAGATCCAATGAAAATAACAGTTGATCCATTCGAGTCTAGGTTTGAGTTTTATCGCGAGTTTCAACTCACCTCCTCAAGCTATTCAGGGACATGTTGGCAATTTGGTCTGAGGGAATAAAATAAAAAATGAGCATCATAATGGATTCCCATAAGATCACGTACATATTTTTGGCTAAGTCTCACACAACCACACTACCCACAATCTCCCGATACTTTGTTCTTGAAAATCGACCTCTTGTTCAAAATTTGCAATATACCTCATTGAGAAAATCCCTAGTCCCAAAGATCCTCCAACAAAAAAAATTGCGGGAAATGGAATGATAGTGAAGGGGCCCCACTAGTTGAAACCTAATGCCATGGATGCAATGCAATCGATGGTTCATCCATCTGAGTCTCGGTTTGAGTTTTATTGTGAGTTGCAACTTGCCTCCTCAAGCCATCCATGGACATGTTGGAAATTTGGTTTAGGGGCATAAAATATGAACCGAGCAACATAACAAAGTTTTATAAGATCGTACACATTTTCTTGGCCAAGGCCCACATGAAGATGCCACCCATAGTCACCCAACACAATGTTCTGTAAAATCGATCTCTTGTTCAAAATTTGTACTATGCCTCATTAAGAAAAACCCTAGTCCTAGAGATCCTCCAACAAACACTTTTTTGGGCAACCGAATGACAATGGAGCGACCCTACTAGCTGAAATATGGTGCCCTAGATCCAATCAAACTAATGGTTTGTCCATCCAAGTCTCAGTTTCAGTTTTATTACCAGTTGAAACTCGTCTCCTCAAGCCATTCACAAACATGTTGACAATTTGATCTGAGGGCATAAAATCCAAACCGAGCAGCATAACAGAGTTCTGTAAGCTCCCACATGTCTATATGGCCAAGGCCCACGTGACCATGCTACCCACAATTAACCGACACAATGTTCTTGAAAATCGACATCTTACTCAGAATTTGCACTATGACTCATTGAGAAAAACCATAGTCTTAGAGATCTTGCAACAAACACTTTTTCGGGAAACAAAATGACATCAAAGGGGCCCCACCAGCGGAAACCTAGTGCCCCAGATCCAATGTAACTGATGGTTCATCCATATGAGTCTTGATTTTTTTTTTATCACAAGTTTCAACTCACCTCCTCAAGTGACCCATGGACATGTTGACAATTTGGTCTGGGGGCATAAAATCCAAACTGAGTATCATAAAGGAGTTTCGTAAGATCCCGCACATTTTTTTGTCCAAGGCCCATGCAATCATGCTATGCACAATCACTTGACACTGAGTTATTAAAAATCGACCTTTTGTTCACAATTTGCACTATGCCTCATTGAGAAAAACCCTAGTCCCGAAGATCCTGCAACAAACTCTTTTATGGGAATCAAAATCATAGCGGAGGGGGACCAATAGCTGAAACCCGGTGCCCCGGATCCAACACACTCGATGGTTCATCCATCTGAGTCTTGATTTGAGTTATATATCTAGTTGTGACTCACCTTGTCAAGTTACTCAGGGACATGTTGGTAATATACCTAGACCTAAACCATGACCATGACATAGACTTAGACCTAGACCTAGACTAATACATAGATCTACACCATTTCCATGACCTATACTATGACATAGACCATGACCTAGACCATGGAAATACAAATCATGACTAGGAAAGGCATGGCAAGGCAATGTCTAGGTATATGTCTAGGTATAGGTATGCAAATGCAAGGAAAGACAATGCAAGGCAAGGCAAGGAAAAAAATGACAAGGCTAAGAAAGGATATAAATGGAAAGGCAAGGAAAGGTCTAGGTCTAGTGCTAGGTCTAGGTCTTGGTCTAGGTCTAGGTCTACATATCTTGTTATAAAAGTTATTGAGTGGAAAGATTAGTTTTTATTTCTTTGATTTTAAATAAGGACTTGAAGTTATGTTGTTTTTCATGCAATCCAAAATAAATTATGGATCAATAGTATAATGAGACTACACCATAAGAATCGAACATAAACCTATTTAGTGACTTCCCTTTCTATGAAAATCCTATTAATGATAATAATCCATGTTTCACAACTATGAACATACCTAAGATATATGAATAAAGAGAGCTTATGTTATGACATTGAAATTCTCAGCAAGTATTTAATCTAAGATAGATGGGATAAAAAGTTGTATAATTTCATGCTTAATGAATCCTTTGATTGTAATTTTTAGGTATTAAACTTGTTCATTTAGTACAAGCATTGCTTCTTTTAAGAAAAAAAAAGATATGATACATGAATTCCATTATTTTTTTATTAAATTAACTTGAAAACAAACTCTCTCTCTAATTATGAAAATAACTGTATTTTTACAAACAAATAGTTTTATGAATATCATAATGAAAATACCTTTTAGATGAATTGTAGTTAGGGAAGGCAAGGGAAGGCAATGCAAGGAAATGAAACACAAAAGAATTCAAGGCAAGGCAATGCAACACAAGGCAATGCAAGGCATGACATGGAAAGTTAAGGCAAGGCATGGCATGCCAATTAAAGGAAAGGAAACACATGGCATGACAAGAAAAGGCATGGCATGGAAAGACAAGGAAATACATGAAAAATCATGGCATGGCATGGCAAGGCAAGGTGGGACATGGCATGGAAATACATGTCATGGTATGACATGGAAAGGCATGGCATGGAATGGCAAGGAAAGGCATGGCATGGCATGTAAATGCAAGGTATGGCATGGAATGACATGGAATGGCAAGGAAATGCATGACATGGAAAGGCATGGCTTGGAAGGAAAGACAAGCAATGGAAAGGCATGTAAAGGAATGGAAAGGCATGGCATGGAAAGGAAAGGAAAGACATGGAAAGGAAAGGAAAGGGAAGGCATGGCATGGGAAGGAAAGACATGCCATGGCAAGGAAATGCAAGGCATGGTATGGAAATGAAAGGAATGGCATGAAATGGCAAAGCATGGCATGGAAAGGAAAGGCATGGAATGGAAAGGAAAGGCATGGAATGGAAAGGAAAGGCATGGAATAACATTGCATGACAAGGAAATGCATGGCATGGCATGACATGGAAAGGAAAGGCATGAAATGGCATTGCAGGGAAAGGCATGGAATGGAAAGGCAAGATATGGAATGGAAAGGAAAGACATGACAAAGCATGGCATGGCATGACATGTAAAATTAAGACATGGCTTCGAAAGGCAAGGAAATAAAAGGCATGACATGACATGGCACTGCATGAAAAGGAAATGAAAGACATGGCATGGAAAGGCAAGGAAATGCAAGGCATGGCATGGCAAGGTATGACATGGAAAGGAAAGGCAAGGAAATAAAAGACATGGCATGGCATGTCCTGGAAAGGAAAGGAAAGGAATGGCATGGCATGGCAAGGGAAGGAAATGCAAGGCATGGCATGGGATGGAAAGGAAAGGAATGGAATGAAAAGACATGGCATGACAAGTCATGTAAAGGCAATACAAATCATGGCATGGAATGGAAAGGCAAGTCATGGCATGAAATGGTAGGGCAATGCAAGGCATGGCATGGCATGGCATGTTGGAGTACTTCACACACACCTAGAATTTATTTTTCATAAGGTTTTTCCTTGTTTATTAGTCATTATTTAGTCTCCTATATTTTAGGGAGAATATTCTCTTCAGTTCACACTTCAGTTTGATCAATTGAGTGGAGTTGAGTTTCCACATTGAGATTTTCACCATGAAGCATTGGGATCATCCCCAATTAATGTGCATTGTCTTTGGGATCATCACGATACTAGCACATTACTCATGATTCCCTAATATCCTCCTCACTTCACTTTGTTTCAGTCAGTTAACTGAAGACTGATAGACTAGTTAACTCAGACTAGGTGGAAGTTCACTCTCGTAACTTCCTGAGGGACTAGACTAGGTGGTAGTTTACTCTCGTAACTATTGGTGTGTGTCCAAATCACTCTAGACCACTACTATGACACATTAGTTACTCATTTATCCTATATATATTGTAAATTATTCATTACAGTTAGTTGGAATTATTCCATTCTTTCTCTCCTTCTTCTTTCTCAATTTCTCTCTCCAAATGTGTGTAGTATTTTCTAGCTAGATCTATTCTGTGTAGGTTAAATAAATTTACATGGTATCAAAACCGACGGATTGCTAAGAAAAAGCTACACCAAATTATTTTTGCAGGTACTGAAGATTGAAGAACGCATAAAACATGGATTATTCACCAACAATACTTCTCACACCTCATAACTATTTGGAGTGGAAGCCAAAAATTCTTCTTCTTCTCAGATGCAGAGGCTTGTACCAAATAACTATGGCAATGGAAGTAGAGCCTAATTTCACCGATGAGAAAAATTATTTTCTCAATAGACAAGATATGTCCATAGGATGTATCCTCTGGTTTATTTCTCCTTAAATTCTCCATCACGTATATGATGACTCAAAAGAATCAACTCCAAATGAATTATGGACCAGATTGGAGGTTCTATTCAGGAATAAATAATATAGTGAATATTTCATGTATAAGGTTGAACATATAGAGACAGAGGAGAAGCCATCAGAAGAAGCCTCTTATTATGAAGAGTCTTCTACAAAAGTATTTTCACAAATTTGTATTCCATTAATTGAAGATGATGTCTACTCCATTTCATATTTGTTTTCTGAATTTCATGTGGAAGATATATGGCATGCATCTCAGGGGTCACATGCAGACACTTTTCCATGCGCAATGCATGCATCTCAGGAGACAAAAAGGGAGTTGCGCACATCAGACTCAATTATGATATTTTCTGAGAAAAATTTGCAGAAACAAATTGGATATTTGAATTCCTCTCATAAAAATATCCAATTTCAAACAAACAAAACATCTAAAATAGAGTTTGGGAAGTGAAGTTACGATCATTTTAAAATCAACAAAATTTCAGCGTTTTTCAGGAAACGGTCGTGCGGTTTTCAAAGTTTCATCCAAACTTTATTTGGATCTTCTTCATTTCAAGAAGATAAAGTGGACATGTGTGGAAATATCAATGGTTCATCTACTTCATCAGATCCATGCAAACATCTTCATCTTCAACAAAATATTCAAGGAGCACAAACTTGCATAGTTGTTAGGTCTTCTTCGAGTGAAGGACAGGGTTGCTTAGCAACTGCTTTTTGTTCCCTCTCATTTTTTTTATTCCTTTTAATTTGAGGGGGGGCGGGGGGGGGTTTCCCTTGAGTTTTTTTCTCTTTCTTCATTTATTTCAGTGTATGTTTTTTATTTGGGTACCTAACATGGCCTCGTTGTCGGGACCCATTCTTTATTTTCACCATGGTGATGTTCAAGGGGGGTGCTGGAGTACTTCACACACACCTAGGATTTATTTTTCCTAAGTTTTTTCCTTGTTTATTAGTCATTATTTAGTATCCTCACTTCAGTTTGATCAGTTGAGTGGAGTTTAGTTTCCACATGGAGATTATCACCATGCAACATTGGGATCATCACCAAATAATGTGCATTGTCCTTGGTATCATCACCAGAATAACACATTACTCATGATTCCCCGATCTCCTCCTCACTTCACTCTGTTTCAGTCAGTTAACTGAAGACTAATTAACTCATACTAGGTGGAAGTTCACTTTCGTAACTTCTTGAGAGACTAGACTAAGTGGTAGTTTACTCCTGTAATTATTGGTGTGTGTCCATATCACTCTAGAACACCACTATGGAACATTAGTTATTAATTTATCCTATATCTATTGTAAATTATTCATTACAGTTAATGAGAATTCTTCCATTCTTTCTCTCCTTCTTCTTCTTTCTCAATTTATCTCTGCAAATGTGTGTAGTATTTTCTAGCTAGATCTATTATGTGTAGGTTCAACACATTTACATCGCATGGAAAGGCATGGCATGGCATGGAAATACAAGGCATGGCAAAGCATGAAATGACAAGGAAAGGCAAGGCATTGAATGACATGTCATGGAAAGGCAAGGCAAGTCATGACATGATAAGGAAAGGCATGGCATGTCATGGCATGGAAAGGGAAGACATGACATGGAAAGATAATCCATGGTAAGGCATGGAATGGCATGGAATAGCATGGAAAGGAAAGGAAAGGCATGGATTGGTAAGAAAAATCAAGGAAAGGAATGTCATGGAATGAGATGGTATGGCATGTCAAGGCATGGCATGAAAATGCATGGAAAGGTAATGCAAGGCATGGCAAGGAAAGGAAATGCAAGTAATGTCATGGTATGGCATGGAAATGCAAGGAATGACATGGAAAGACATAGCATGGCATGGAAAGGAAAGGCATGGGATGGCATGGGAAGGTGTTACACCTCAATATTGCTCACTTCGATAAGTGTCGTAAGTGTCGCATGTTCCTTACAACTTTCACAAGTGTCGCAAGTTGTTCACAAGTGTCACAAATGTTGTTCAAGCATACTGTCATAACGACGACACTAAGGAGGCACTTAAGACATCTCATACACTTGATTTGGAGGAGGAAAAATGATCAACTGAAGTCAAGGAACTTTTATCATCTGAGAAGAGCTCTTAAACAAAGGTTTTGAGGGTGAGCGCTCCCCTACATCAGCCTTAGGAGCGCTGGCGCTCCCCTATAAGGTCTCAGGGAGCGTTATAATGCTCATCTTCCCCTCTGAAGGAGCGCTATCCATCCTTGGAGTGATGGCGCCCCCCTCAAGCTTCTTAGGGAGAGCTATAGTGCTTTGATGCCCATTTTGAAGGAGCACTGTCTAATCTGAGGCAGTAGTTGGCCCGTTGAGGAGAATAAGGGGAGGATCTCTCAAGTTTAGAAGGCAGTTGCATTCGAATTCATGGTTCCATCAGAATATCCCTGATCCAAGGAGGGAATTCCTCAACTTGTTCTAAAGATAACTCAAGAGGTTAAGCTCCTCTTAACCTATATAAGCAGGCTCTATGATGGTGAAAAAGGGGGAAGAATTGCAAACAAGAAACCTATGATCTCATAGGAAACACCTAGTTAGTCAAAGGAGAAGTGATCAGTGAAGCTGCTATCATCCAGGTTGTGGATCTTTCGAGCAAGGGTTAGACGAAGGGGACTTGACGAAGCTGTCGCATTCGCATCTACGATTGTAAGTACTACTGTCATTATTCTCATTAATATGACACGCTTGGCCTGTTTCTTTCTAGTTTGTGTCTGATTTTACATGAACTTATCATTGATGGATAGATTTATTTTCAAGCTAATATCAATAGAGTAGGAAATGGTCATACTTTGTTTGTCTACAGGACTCAGCGAGGAGCGAGAGTTTGGAGCTCGATTTGGAGCGTGCAGGGACAAACGTCGATAAAGAGGTACTGCTATTCTCCTTCCTTCTCATGTATTAGTTTGTATAGATTTGAAAGGAAGTCAGTGTCCACGTTAATCACTTTCTGTCTTAGAGTTAGGGTCTAGCTCTTTGAGGCAATCTAC
>ML787156.1:393116-405772 GCA_009831015.1 Picea engelmannii
GCACAGAAATTGGTGACAACCTCAAAGTCGGTGAATGAATTGAAGCTTGGGGGGCATGTCTCTAGCCTTTGATGATCATTCTGGAGTCAAGTCACTAGCTTTCAAGCTGGGGGCAGAGTACCAAGCTTAGTCTTTGTTCTTTCGCGTGCTCGTAAATACATGAGAATGCATCCGGGTAAAATTTTATCTCTTTTTTGGACCCGCATGGACACACGAAAAAGGAACCCCCCTGGAGTCATCTTTAAACTCTTTTCAGACTCTCTAAATATGAAAAGATTGTCGAGTGACCTTGCTTCCTTTCACACTCGTTAAAAGGTTAGAAAGGGAATATTTCGAGCAATATTTTATCTCTTTTTTGGTCTCGTTAGACTACTGTACGAAAAAGGAACTGAGAGAGTTCTCTTTTAAGTGTTTTTCCAAACTCTATAATCCCGAAAAATCTTTGATTTTTCTGTCTTTAGACTCGTTAAAACACACATCGACAGGCCCATACAGGATTGAACCCTTACTTCTTCCAGTTCGTTAAACAAAGGAAGAGGAACTTACCGAAGGTGAGTTATATCGAGCATGTGTTATCCTCCTCGAGCTCATTAAATCAAAAAGAGGTACTCGTCTATCTGGATGGGGGAAAATTTGAAAGAAGCAAGCCAGGCAGTCTCTTGAGAACATTACCAAGTCATTCTTAGAGTCGCCCTTGAACATGACACTTTGTCATTTGCACGCATTATCATCCACTAAACCTATGCACTGAGCCAATCGTTTGAGTTTCTTTCACTCCTTTGGATCACCCGACGCAAGTCACAACATCCACTGCATCATCAAGTTTTGGTCCATGTCATGTTTTGCTGTTGTGACTCAGTGTTCAAGGGAAGTATCCACCTTTAGAGTCAGCCATCCCAAATATATTGCCTCAAAACCTGTGCCAGTCCATGTCCATTTGATCTACCAATTACATCTCTATGTCCATTTCATGTCGTTGATGGGGGATACATCAAGGCCCTCCCTCGACGAGTGTATTCCTGTCGACTTCAACACATTATCCGGGAATCAGGCTTAGAAACCAGTTAGTACTTTGGGACCTGCATGCCTCAATGGAAGGCCTCCTCACATTCGACAGTAGGTTTACATCATTGACCTCTGATCGGATGAGTCCACGGATGTTCGACTTCAGCTCATCTATTCGCATTCGTTGGAATGTACTAGGGTACCTTGGGAATCATTGACATTAATGGTGATCTCCCTCACACTTGTTAATGGTTTACATCATTGACCGATAATCAAGTGGTTTCTGCCATGTTCGACATCAGGACATCTATTCACATGGTTAGATTCGTACCATGTTGGGATTGGTAAGAAGGCCCTGGGTTGAGTGATCACTTTGATATATGCTTTGCCCAGGTTGTGAAGGAGTTTCTATTGGACAAATAACACATACACTATTACATAGATCCACTTTGTATTGGTCATGTCTATGTCTTGTCATCTCGTAGATCCATTGTGTATTCTTCGTGGCTATGATCAGTCTGAGTCATCAGAGTATAGATCCACATTGTATCTTCAGTGGCTATACCTTATTATCAATAGAATTATGGATCCGCAGTGTATTTTATGGTGGTCATATCTTGCAAGTCTTGATCACCCAAGCATAGGTATGCCTGCCTTGGGTTTTGAAATATGTCATGATATTTGTTGGATGTTGGTGTGCAGCTTCCGTCAGGTTCTCTGAGTCTATACCCTTGCTTGAGAATCTACAAAGCATTTCAGTTATCAGTTCGCATCTTCTAACTTCATACTTTAGGGGGCAATCTGTTACACCTCAATATTGCTCACTTCGATAAGTGTCGTAAGTGTCGCATGTTCCTTACAACTTTCGCAAGTGTCGCAAGTTGTTCACAAGTGTCGCAAATGTTGTTCAAGCATACTGCCATAACGACGACACTAAGGAGGCACTTAAGACATCTCATACACTTGATTTGGAGGAGGAAAAATGATCAACTGAAGTCAAGGAACTTTTATCACCTGAGAAGAGCTCTTAAACAAAGGTTTTGAGGGTGAGCTCTCCCCTGCATCAGCCTTAGGAGCGCTGGCACTCCCCTATAAGGTCTCAAGGAGCATTATAACGCTCATCTCCCCCTCTGAAGGAGTGCTATCCATCCTTGGAGCGCTGGTGCCCCCCTCAAGCTTCCTAGGGAGCGCTATAGCACTCTAATGCCCCTTTTGAAGGAGCACTGTCTAATCTGAGGCAGTAGTTGGCCCGTTGAGGAGAATAAGGGGAGGATCTCTCAAGTTTAGAAGGCAGTTACATTCGAATTCTTGGTTCCATCAGAAGATCCCTGATCCAAGGAGGGAATTCCTCAACTTGTTCTAAAGATAAATCAAGAGGTTAAGCTCCTCTTAACCTATATAAGTAGGCTCTATGATGGTGAAAAAGGGGGAAGAATTGCAAGCAAGAAACCTATGATCTCATATGAAACACACAGTTAGTCAAAGGAGAAGTGATCAGTGAAGCTGCTATCATCCAGGTTGTGGATCTTTCGAGCAAGGGTTAGACGAAGGCGACTTGACGAAGTTGTCACATTCGCATCTACGATTGTAAGTACTGCTGTCATTATTCTCATTAATATGACACGCTTGGCCTGTTTCTTTCTAGTGTGTGTCTGATTTTACATGAACTTATCATTGATAGATAGATCTATTTTCAAGCTAATATCAATAGAGTAGGAAGTGGTCATACTTTGTTTGTCTACAGGACTCAGCGAGGAGCGAGAGTTTGGAGCTCAATTTGGAGCGTGCAGGGACAAACGTCGATAAAGAGGTACTTCTATTCTCCTTCCTTCTCAGGTATTAGTTTGTATAGATTTGACAGGAAGTCAGTGTCCATGTTAAGCACTTTCTGTCTTAGAGTTAGGGTCTAGCTCTTTGAGGCAATCTACCTGTCCACAGGGAGATTTTCCTACAACAGAAGGAAAGGTATGACATGGCATGGAAAGGAATGGCATGACATGGAAATGCAAGGCATGACATGACATGGCAAGGAAAGACAATGCATGACATTACAAGGCAATGCATGGCATGGAAAGACAAGGAAAGGCATGGCATGTCATGGAAAGGTAAGGAAAGACATGGAATAGCATGGAATGACAAGGAAAGTCATGGCATGGAAAGGCAATAACACTTCATTGGATGGAAATCAAATTTGTGATATTAAATTAAGTCATATGTCCATAAATATTTTTATTTTATTTCTTGGGATAAGAAATGTTCCTTTTTTTGTGATGCTTGTTTCATTGCAATCCACATTTTGATTTGAATTTTCCTTGCATAATGTTATGGAAAGATATATATTTATTGTTGTATAGGTTAAAATTGGAAGCTACATGGAAATACATGCAATGAGGGATTGGTCTATTTTAGATTATAGTTGTGTTATAGGGATTTGTAAATGTAACAACCTATATATTGGCTTTAGAAGGTTAGAACTTTGATTTTTACTTATATTAGTGATTCATATCTTAGTGTTTGTTGGGTTTAGTTAGAATCATATAGACATTTGATATGTATACATATGGATCTATTTATGTGTTGCAGGATATTATTTTTATTGTTATATGTTTTTGATGATGATAGTTTTGTGATTTGTTTAAACATGCAAATTGAAATGTGGAACTTTGGTATGTGGATACTAGTTCATAATTATGTATAATATATGCAAGGCATCGTGTAAATAAACACACATTTCTTAATTGGATATTAATATATAGAAGGATTCTCATATGAAATTTGTAATGTATATGCATGGATATGAACTATGTGATATTGAAATGACTATAGTGTTGAGGTGACCAAGGCATGACAAGGCATGCCATGTAAAGTCAAGGAAAGGAAAGGCATGGCATGGAAAGGCAACGCATGTCATGGAAAGGCAAGGAAAGGCATGGCAAGGCATGGCATGGAAAGACATGGCATGGAAAGACAAGGAAAGATAATGCAAAGCATGGAAAGACATGGTATGACAAGGAAATGCATGGCATGGAATGGCATGGAGTGGCAAGAAAAGCCATGACATGACATGGAAATGAATGAAAAGGAAAGGAAAGAAAATGCATGACATGGACTGGCAAGGAAAGTCAAGGAAATGCATGGAATGACAAGGTAAGGCATGGCATGGCATGGCATGTAAAATCATGGCATGGAATGGCATGAAAAGTGAAGGAAAGGCAAGGCATGAAATGGCATGGCAAGGAAAGGCAAGGCATGACATGGTAAGAAAAGGCAGGGAATGGGGCAAGGAAAGGTAAGGGAACTCAAGGCAAGAAAAAGGCAAAGCAAGGCTATGAAAGAAATGAAAGCATAGGCAAGGCAAGGCAAGGATAGGCTAGGAATTGATCACATACTTTGTTGTGGATGCCTTATCCACTTGGCATCTTGCACATTCATCCATGGAGTTGGATACCTTGGAATTCACAAATGTAGAGTGGTTGCATGCATGCACTTTATTAGAGGGAACATTCCATGTGGACACTTGGCATTTGAATTGGCTTGATGCCTATTTTTGGTGGTGTGTCCCCTTCATGAGTATTATTTGGTGCATACAACCACTAATTTTGGATGAGGGAGAATTTATTTGGAGAGGTTAATGTCCACATGTTGTAACATGGTCAACCATGGATTGAGGAGAGATCTAACTAATTCATTATTATAATATTTATTTGACATGTCATGGAGTTAGTTAGAAAATAATAATATTTTATTGTATAAGAGAAGAAACTCACTCTATAAATAAGAGTTCTATATATCCATTACAAAGGGTGGATAATTTGGGTATTTAGTAGCCCTCCTCTTGTGATACATTGTAGAACATCTTGGAAAGCTTAATGGAGAATTTGAGGTATATTTTGATTTGACGTGAGGCTTTATTGTGCACTCATATTTTATCTATTGATTTTGTATTAATAACCCATTGTAACATGTTGTGATTTCCATTATAATGAACCATGCTTCATTTTGGATAGAGTAATGTGAGGTTTCAACTCTCTTATTTCTATTGCGATTATGTTAGTCTACATTATTATTATTATTGGTTCCTGGAGTCTTAACTTGGATGGGTTTTTAATCTTTTGCCAAATTTAGGTCATGAGAACCATTAATTGTGTATGGATTTATCACTTAGAAATCTTTTCCACCATAAGCGATCCGTTAATGAGTAATGAAATTATTTATAATTTAACTTTAGAAAAAAAATAATTATTCTTACTTACATAGACTTCATTAACACTTTAAAAAGTAATTAATCAAAATAAATAAATTCATACATTCATCAATATAAAATGCATAAACAATGAGATTCATAAAAAACGTGCCATGAAATGTGTGTGTGTGTGTGTATTTAACTTCATCTAAATTGTACATTTTTTACAAAATTGCACCTCGTGCCCAATATACAAAATGATAGCAAGTTCCCTAACATAAAACCAACCATATGGTGGCCTAGATACAAAATGAGAGTCATGGGTCACTCATTGACCACTTCCACCCTCACCACCCTCAAGAGCATCCTAGAAATTGATATTTTTTCTCTTGCTCGAAGAAGCACCTAGAGTGGTTTTGGGCCTAGGCGTGGTTCGTCGCTCTAGAAACTGCACAAATAAAATTCATTGTTAAAAGTTTTTTTCCAAAATAAATTAAAATACTTACAAAATGATACTTTGTAATTCAACATAAGGTAACTCACTTCATATGGTACAAACAATCGTGAGGGTTTTATCCTCCTCTATGACCCTAATCTCTCAGCAATGCCACTCTTCGTTAATTACAAGGATCAAATCATGAAATTTAAACAATATGAAAAAAATCAATTACATTCATGATACATACAAATTTATCATCAACACATTATCTCATTGTGAATATCTCAGGCCTCAATGGAGAGTCATTGATAGGTGGAGTGTTCAGATGTGCAACCTGCTCCAAGGAAACCTCTATTCTGGAAACCTCGGTGGATGACGCAGATGGAAATGGTTGTGGGGATGAGTGACATACAGGTGCATCCGTTGTGGATGGATGTGATGGAAGAGGTGGTTCAGATGGGTGGACTACAGGTGCATCCACTAAGGATGAATGGAATAATAAATATGCTTGGGGTGGGTGGCGATGGACCCCTAAAGACTATACGAGTGATGGAAGAACCCTCGGACTGGAGTAAGATAACTCAGAAGTTGTGGGAATGTGACCAGGGATAGGAATAGAACTAAAACTTGCAAAAATATCAGTAGCCTACATACACATTAATAATATTGAACTATTGGTACAAAATAGTAAAATTCAACAACATAAATACAACAAATTTTAGATTTAAATGATATTTAACTCTACACATGATAGATGTGACGTAGGTGAATTTTCCATCCCAGGTGGACATTTCTTAGCATCACCTAGTCCCACAATCTGTAGAAACACAAGAAAATTAAGAATTAGAGGATGCCATAAAATAAAGAAATCACTATGGTGAATTTATCAAATATGGGGTAAGCTAATTGAGCAAGTTGCCTTTGCTACTACATCAGTGGTGGAGACAAACACTGATACATCCATGGGCATAGAGGGTCTAGTACACATGTGTAGCAACTAGAAAACAACATAAAATAAAACATCTATATAAATACACAGAATATTATATAAATATATAACGATGAAGAAAATAGAGATTCTTAAGATACTAACCTCCTCCATGAAGCCCCATTGTCCACTAGCCTCAATAGGCCCATGGAAAGTCTGCGAGCATATTTGAGGTTCACATGGATGATTGTTATGTCCATGTTCCCTCTCCTCATTTAAATCCATGATAGTGCAACAAAGTTGCCATGTTGCACTAGGTTCAGAGTCAATGATGATATAGCGACTTGTATCTGCTACAATTTCTGGAGGATGTTGGGAAGGGGAGTAGTCCTTCTCTTGGGGGACGAGAACCTAACATAGGATCATGCCTAGCATGCTCTCTATCATGTGCGGACCCTCGATCCACCCACTGGAAGTCACCCATTGTGAAGTAGTTGACATGTTGACCAAAAATAAACTCAGCCCATAATTTTCGCAAAACATATAAAGCCACTTCCTTGTTATTGCATGGAGGTTTATCAAATACCATGTACCACTTATCCATCAATTTTTCACTAATTTGTGGGTGGACGCACCAATCAATGGAAATGTTTTTTCTTTTTCACGGGTGGTTGTTTAATAAAAATAGACATTAGTTGTTTTTTTGATATACCCAAGTCTCTAACTTGGTTTCTATCCAATCCAGTGCTATAATATTCAAACATTTTTTCCCTATATTAAGAAATAAAAGTCAATTTCCCTTGGTTAATTGAAATGGACCTCACAATGACATCCAATGAAGTGGCCAAAGACTCTCTTCTTGGTTCTCTCATGCCCCTTAATTGTTTTACAAGTGTTCTTAATGTGGCCAAGCCCTCTTCATTTTGGTTATTTATGTTGGGTGGTTGTGGTGGGTTGGGGTTTTCCTCACCTTGGTCTACTAGTTGATGGTTTACATTATCTCTAGGTTTCATTTTATAATATATGATCCAATTGAAAAAGACAATTTAATAGGTGGACTTATGACAATGTTATTACAAACAACAATTTCATTTTATCCCAACAAAATCATTAAAATAATTTTGTGTAAAATAAAGAAAAACTATGTGTTATCTTCACAACGAACTTGAAAAAAAACCTATACAAGATTAATGAATTGTTGAGAGATTTACATTCAAGTATTAATTATTTGTGGTGAACCTAGCTAATAATCTTTCTATGCCATTGGGATTTACATCCATAACCCATGACTTATTGTTTTGTATTTTTTGCAAAGCCAAGAGAGGAAATGAAAAAAAATCAACCATACCTTTCTTGCAATGGACACAATGGCAAGATCCCATGCTTTGCTCATCCTCTAGTCATCCCCTTTGCTTGCTCCAATTGGGAAAGTCGTGAGGAGTGGTGTGAAAATGAGTACAAAAAGCTCCCGTGGTCCTTTAAAAATTACACTTACCCGAACTCATGCATGGGAAGATGACTGGATGTTTGGGCCTTTCCAAACCAATAGAATTAGGAACGCGGACACATTCGAGTGCACGTTCCTGCTAACCCTCTTTCCACTTTTTCGTCCACCAACTTTATGCACACACCCATATTATAATATCATGTATCAAACTTCGCTCCTAAAACATTAGATAATGAATTCATATAATAGTATAGCTGCTAATATCAAAATGTAACACATGGTTATGAGAGTTAGAAGTTTACTTTCCCAACCTCAAATCTCACAACAACCATTAAATCATTCATATCACCATTCCAACAACATAATATCAAAATCTAGCACATGGTTATGAGAGTTAGAAGCTTTCTTTCCTAACCACAAAGCTCACAACAACCCTTAAATCATTCATATCACCCTTCCAACAACATGATGAAATTGGTTCCAATGATGGCCACTTTGAAAAAGAAAACAATAACGATATTAAGCCTTAAAAGAATAATCTATATCCAAGAACTCTGGGCAAAAGAAAAAGATTGTAAAGGCTTTTTAAAAAATAATGGAATTATTTGCAATGAGAATTCTCAAATGAAAACCCATCTATTTTCCCTTTTCATCGAATCATAGTCCCTCTATTTCAAATTCATCGAATCATAGTCCATCTCCTTCAAAGAAAAATATCCTATTATAGCTCCCTGTACTTCTAACGACTGATTGATTTTATAGATACTTACTCTATTGTGATATATTTTTTTCCACATGGTAAAATAGCAAAGTATATAAAATATTAATATGTTTTCTAGTAAGTGTAAAAAATGATACTAGCAAAGCATATAAAAAGTTAAGCTCTTGTTTTTTAGTGGGACTTGACCTTTGGTTTTCCTTAAAGAATTTAATATCCCAAAAATAATACTATAGAGATGACTAGACATCCAAGCAAACTAGCTCTGTCAAGATATACTTGAGCATAGTTCCCAGGTCAAAATCAATGAAATCGAAAGTAGGATCAATTTTTTTCCTTTCAATGGAGCCATCGTACATGGATTTTTTTTCAATATTTAAAGATTATTTTGCCTGTGTCTGTCACATATATGTTAGGTGCTGTATGCCCGAAAATCTCATATTGTGTGCCCCACAACTGTCTCTGTAAATGGGATGGACAGGAAAAATAAACCTGGGAGTATAGATAGACGGACGGTCACTCTCTGAGTGCTGTTATCGACGTACTTGCCTTCATCAACACCCAAAATTATAATCACTCTCTCAGTGCTATTATGGACGTACTTGGCTTCATTAACAGCCAAAACTATAATCTGCCCAAACAATAACTGTGATGGTAATTGGTGCTTTTCCAACTAAACGGGATGGATGGGAAAAATAAACCTGGACAGTCACTCTCTGAGTGCTATTATCGACGTACTTCCCTTCTGTAACAGCCAAAATTATAATCTGCTCAAACAATAATTGTGATGGTAATTGCTCGAGGTGCTTTGCCAATAAAACCAAGAACTAAACAGTCTGCATTTTTTGCTTTAAATCATTGAAGAAAATGTTCACTGAAGACTGTATCACCAATATTACGTAATCTGGTGTTCTTGTCTTGGCTGGAACCCTAATTATCTCCTGTGCAGGCCCTAACGTCTCAGTTTGCAAATAAGAGAATTTCACATGAACGTACATTCTGCATCTGATGTTGAAATTTTCTGCGAGTGAGTCAGAAAGCTTAGACTTTGACATATCTGTTATTTTGTCAGATCCTGATTCCCGACTTCCCATGAAAATAATAAACCAATTATTAGGCTGCACGATACAACGTAGAAAATTCAGACCCAATAATGGATCGCATTGAGAGATTAAGTAAGACCCACCTGCAGTACAATTTCTGCTTAGGTAAAAAACAAAGCTCGAATTGAGAGTTACAGAGAACATAACTGCAATCACATTTCTCTGTACAAGTATTGAAAGTAAGCGTCATGAGCTCTGGAGATTAGACTCGACAGTTGCGTATTCATTACTCTGTATTTGGACCTCTCTGAACTATTCAGCTGACAGCTATTTCTGCAACAGTACTCGGATATATGTATCATAAAATTTTGTTACCATAAATAAAAAAATATGAAACGAATTTCAACATCTTACCATAGCTACTATTTTCATGGCTAATAATGGAAGTAACACAATTTGTACAAGCGCATAACAAAATTTGGAGTATGACGACTCATTACAATCTGTCCAGGCACATAACAAAAATACGAATACCCTGAATATATATATATATATATATATATATATATATATATATATATTCATTTTGCTTGAGAGTTTTGGATTACAAATTTGTTTGGATTATATATATAACAAGTAATTTTATTAAAACTAATTCACTTTTATCCAATTTTGTATTTATATATAACATAATATGTAAATATAGATGTAAAAGAGAAATTCGTTTCAATATTTTAGTTTAATTCAATCATTGGTATGTTGAACGTAGAAAGAAAACAATTACGTCTTCTTCTTTCACTTTTGTTTTGATAAAGTTTTAAAATGAAAGATCATGGAGTAGTATCCAGTTTCATGTATGGGAGTAAGATTAGTTGGTATTTAAAAGGACATGAATTCAATATTACAGTTTTACAGATAATATTATGGGACATTTAAGCTATAATAGAATGGACACTTACCTTCCTGCTAATACTATGTAGGGTGAAATTGTCTTATGGTCTTGGAGTAAGACCTAAAACAATTTTTGATTGGTTAAAAACTCATTTTCTTCTGACTTAAGAAAACTCATTAACAATCCAAGATCTAGAGGCATATGACATGGGTGGAAGTTTGGTGGAAGTTTTCCTACAGGTCATTTTAGGTGGTTTGTTTTTCCTTGAATAACAATGATGATGGTGATGGCATGGGTTTTGTTAATTTCAGAAAAATAAAATATAAAAACACAAAAAAGACACCAATGTTATACAAATCAAATCAATAGAAATATATATATCAAATCAATGCAATGGGTAGCACATGGAGTCCAAAAAATGTGGGAAAAATATCTTTCATCAAAGTCATTGGTGAGGCTAGGAGCATAAAAAAAATCATATATAACCATGCATTTGTTCTTAACCTCATGAGGAGATTCATAAGGAACATGGGGTAGTTGCATCCTATAATCACATGTTTTTCTAATAGCTTCATTTCTCTTCAATCTGTGCTCCACTACGTGTTTGAGTTGAAGTAGATGTTTACTTGTAATGATTGGCATGAATATGTATTTAACACAAAAAAAAATGGGAGATCCTTCTATAAATTGTTCTACATTAACTCACAAAATAAAATGGGAGATCCTTCTATAAATTGTTTTACATTAACTTCTTCTAAGAAGGAGTGAAATAAGTGTGAATGGTTAGAAAATATTTGGTAAAGGTTCTATGCTTAGTTGATGCGGATAAGACCACAATGGCCTACTTCTATGAGACCATGAATAGGACCTAAGAGGATATTCGATCTTATTATGTGGGAAAGGGTACCCCCAATTATGATAAATACATGATGATCTAGGATTTGTTCGATAGTAAATGGATCGAGATGCTCCATTATCCCATTCATACAATAGCACTTTTGCTCGACTCTGATTACTCATGCAACTTTGATTTCGATGACAAGGTGATTTAAGGACTCTTGAATGTTTCTAGAAGATGGTACTTGATGTCGATGCTCATAAAACATGGTACTTGATGTCGATGCTCATAAAACAATTAGTCATGAGATGAAGATGTATCAAGAAGCTAGTAGACTATTTGGATGTATCGATTCTATCAATAAAATAAGTATTTTGATGTCATGTAAGCCACTAGAATATAAAATTTGAATGCTATCAATGAAAGGAGTATTTTGATGCTATGTAAGCCACTATAATATAAAATTTTAATATTATTAATGAAAGGAGCATCTTGATGCCATGTAAGTCACTATAATTTAAAATTTTAATTATGTGTCTTACTTGAAATTTTAATTATGTTTTTTTTATTTTTTTATTTTCCACTCTAATGAAATGTAATTTAAGTCTTTTTTAAAATTATTTGTTGTAGATGTTTAGTGGAAAAATTACAATGAAAAACACCAAATTTGTGAAAATTTTCCATTTAAAATCTTTCTTGAAACTTATAGCACTTCAAGATGTGAGCACTATTGGACTATGCTTGAAAAAATATACTCAAATAAGTGCAACAAGTTAGAAATTCAACTAAGCAATTACAATGATTATAATTTATGACCATTTGACATATTTATGATCCTTAAAAATCATTAAATTTATTATGATCCTCTTATGCATTAAATTTTTGACATCTTAATGATTTGGTATATCTCCACTACTTGTGCATTCCATTTACTTTGGACAATATTAACATATTGTTTAAGTGGATGGTGAAGTACAAGGTTCCTATTATGGAGGAGGAACTTATGTGGTTAGAAGAGGAGGAGAAGTACAAGGATCCTACTATAGAGGAGGCTCCTATGTGGTTAGAAGAAGAGAAGAAGTAGTAGCATGCATAATGGGTAAGAGAGGAGGAGAAAGAGTGGGAGGAAAACTATGACTTTTACATCAAAAATCGTGTTTTGG
>ML787156.1:417405-431572 GCA_009831015.1 Picea engelmannii
CACCAAGGTAGTAAAAACATCCTGTCATATAACTCAATGCATCATAATGGAAGAAAAGTTTTATCATATAAATCCAGATCACTTGCGAGCAAGTGTCCTCAAAGAATAAGTTAGGTAAGTGCGCCAGAGCGGGATGTTACAGAGTGTGTTATTGGGGTTTGATTAATTTATTGTGATATTAGTACATTTGATGATATGATATGATGCGGATATGTTCTGACATGATTTGTTGATGATGCAGGCTGACGATAGCTTGCCAACCAGACTCACATATGGAGTAAAGGGGTCACACACAACTACCAGAGAGGTTGAGGGAGAGGTGTGGACAATAGCCCTGCCACAACCTACTAGCACTCCCGCCATGGCTCGAGCTGTAGGTTAACGATTACCTATTTCGAGAGGACCCAGGATGCCGCAAGGGCAGACTATGAAAGTCGCTCGCGATGATTCTAAGGGGTGCGCAATAATGCGGGGGACTTATTCCTTAGAATCCCTTAGTCTCCCACAAGTTCACTTGGCAAAGTGTTGACTTCAGGGGTTATTGATGTCTACCAATCAGTCAAGAAGCAAGTGGCACCCTTGGAGCATGTGGTGCATCTTGAAGGGTACGTCGCACAAAAGAAACAAAAGGGCGAGTGGCACCCTTGGAGCACGTGGTGCGTCCTGAAGGGCACATAGCACAAAAGAAACAAAAGAGGCGAGTGGCACCCTTGGAGCACGCAGTGCATCCCGAAGGGCACGTCGCGTTGATGATGATAAAGGAATGAACCTAGATGGACCTAAGACAATCAACACTTTAAGAAAATTTAAAACAACTCCCCTAATTAAATGTCGCTCAGTTCAGAATATAAGTCCTAAGTCTAAAAACTTCGTTAGGGGTAAGGTTTTGTCTACCCTTGAGAAAATATCTATATAAAATTATAATAATAAAATTTAAAATAAAAAACCTTTACGTAATAATTTGGTCTTCATAAATTTTGGGGTAAAATGAAGAGAGTAAGAAATTAAATAAAATCGGTGGATAAAAAAATATAAAGAACAAATTAATTATTTTTAACTTTTGATAATGTTGAATTAATAATAAAAGGGAAAAAAGGTTAAATTGCAACTGCCATTTTGGCTCTAATAAAAAGGGGAAAGAAGGAATTATAAAATTTACTAAACTAGGGAATGGAGGTAACATAATAAGGGAAAGAGGGGAACTTATAGTAAAAAGCGAGGTCAACTTAGTAAATAATCTACAATTAAGAACCTTCTAAATTGAACTAAATCAGCAACTTCGTTTTTAAGGAAAGTATTTAAAAACTGTAAGGGAATCTAGGGACACCTAGGAGTAAATTTAGGAGTAACTCTAGGTGGGTGAGGGAAATGAGACATTTATTAATTTAAAGAAAATAATTATTGGAGGAAAGTGGGGGATGGATGATACTTGTACTAAGGAGAATTATTAGAATATTTTTATTAAAACTTAAATTAAATGAGATTTAGGGAAAGTTTGGAAGTTCTATAACTCTATAAAAGAGAGGAAGGAGGAGGAAGTAAAGGAATTGGTTGTTAGTGTAACGTTACGCTGTCGGATTAGTGACTTGACTGATTTACTTGTGGGGAGTTGGGATTTTCCAGCTTGGAGAGGAGTGGTAGCTCAGCCTTGCGAGGCGATATGGGAGCTAGACGTACCATCTGGATAGTGTGTGCCCCCTTTGCGGCTCGAGGGGCTAAGGGGGAAGCAAAGTACCCCTAATGTTGGCTGGGAGGTACCGATGTAGTCTCGATGGCTGGCGAGCGGGAATGACATGGAGCGCAGGGACATCATTCGAGGCAGGCGATAAGGCAACGGTACGCTCATCATTTTTGAGTAGAATGCATTAGGAACTTATGCTTGATCTGTATGCTGAATTGTAAACAGATGAATTCTATCTTGGGATTTTGCCATTCGACTGATTGCCTAAAATTATTGTGGTCAGTGTTCTAGTTTGGGTTTTACTGTTCCTTGGTTGGGATCCTTCTGCTTCTGTATTACTCTTCGTACTGTATTTTCCCAGAGGTGGTATATTCACATTTAAATTATTGGTGTATAGTTTTTTAGTCATTGACAATTACTATTATAGTTATAATCCATAAGGTGTATGCGCATGGATGCGGTGTATTTCATAGTTTAATTATTATTGTGTGTTAATCATTACAGTGTATAAACTTTACTGTGAGTTAACACTCATAGACAATGTGTGGATTTTGTGTATAAAACTGTGTGTTAATGCGGTATATTACTGTGGGTTAATGTTATGTATAATACCATGTATAATCATCACCATGTGTTTTTGCGTGATGTCATGTGATAAGCATAGTGTGTAATTGACATGGCATTCCTTGATAAAAACAATTGTTATAGAGTATCCTGGATAGCTACTGCATGATAAGAAGATATTACAAATGACAAAAATATATTCTGGGCATATCAACGATTTTAATTCGATGGAAATTTTAGAATTCGTACCTGTAATGGCGATTTTACAATCTTAGTGCATAATGTCTTTTCGTTCAGTGGAACGGTTTCGGTAAACTTTGGCTCTGTCAATTTCGTGTATGGCAATTTCGTTTGTCAAGTGACACTGTAAATGTTTTTTCTAGCAATGGGTGTTTTGGCATTTTCGTTTTTGTAAAATTAGATCTGAGAATTCATTCTTGCAATAGGTGTATGGGCATTTTCGTTTTTGTAAATTTAGATCTGAGAATTTGTTTAGGCAATATTCCTTGTAGCTCTGTTACTGAAGAATCCCCCTCTGACACTTTTGTGTTGTAAAGGTGTACTGTGATTGTTCTGGAAATGTGATTGGGTAATGTGTTACTAGATTTGGTTGTTGGCAATTTCGTTTGTTTTGGATTCTGCAACTTCGTCTGCACTATTGAACCACGTTTATACCCATGCATGCGTGGCTGCTTTTGGTCATGAACCTGTGTGTAAATTGATTTGATTCTAATCCTTGATGCCAGTACTAAAGTGCCTAAGCCATAGCCTTAGAATTGACCATTCTATTAGGGAGTTCGCTTAATGATGTTTCCATTCTTGGGACAACGATTTACTTTTGCCTATTGATAGTCAATGCTCCTTCCTTTGCTTTTTAAAAAAATTCCGTACCTTTAAGAGCTCTTTGTAGCTACCTCTAGGTAGCATATCTCAAGGTCGTAATCTCTTTATTGTTGAAAACAGAAAGGTCATTACCCTAAAGAATTCATGACTAGCGTGTTTCTTAATACAAGATCTAACGTTCTTAGATATCCCTTCTTTTGTTTTATTGACCTCAATAGAATTGTGTGCGATTTTCTCTTAGAAATGGGTTTGTTTTATTGACTTTGATAGAAGGTGTGTGATTTGTTCTTCCTTAACTGAAATGGGTTTTCATATCTTTGGATGACATTGAAATCTTTCGCCCTCCACTAAGATGGGTTTAGTTTGTTTATAAAGGAAATGCAACATCTCTGTTGCAAATCAACATGTATTAGAATGGAATGATATCCATACTTCATCTCAGATTGAAACCAGAAGTTATAGATTAATGTTGGTTTTCTCTTTTTATCACATCATTGAACAAGACAATTTTTAAGGTTTTCCTATGTTTCTTAACATAAATTAGTTGTATACTAGAATAATGGCAGTGGGTCTATTTAAGTCAATGGCACTACTTTCACTGTTATCTTCAATTAGTAGTGACATCATTATCAATTTGAGATGAGCAATTAGATCGTTGTGTATTAAGGATAGGAATATTTTGTTTTTAATTTGAAATGAAGAAGCCTTGTTGTAATAATCACAACTGGGAATTGCAGTAATATGGATTTGGCTTTAGTGAATAAAAATGCCTCATTTCTTCGTTTTAATTTAGTCAATACTATATTTTATTTCAGACCCTTATTATTCTGTCATGTTATAGGTGTGTCGACAAGTACAAGAACCAATATAGTGTAGATTCTTTATTTATTCAGAATGGATGATATGTATGAGTAATTACCAAGTCTGTATTTAAATATCTTATATGGTTATGAATGGTTAAGAATTTTATGGTTTAAGATTTGATTAATGGGTTTAAAGTAATGAGGTGTTATTTTTATTACTTTTAATATTAATAATAACAATTATTATTACTATTAATATTTGGGGATGAGGAATTTAGTGTAATGATTGTTAAGGGGTGAATAATCTATTTTCGATTTATTTTTATAACTACAAGATTATTAGATCATGATTACAAATAGAATACTTATGACACTAATAACAATTTAATGCAATTGATTGAGCTAGTACTCTGATGACACGGTAAATTAAATTTGCGCAACTGATTTGATTTAAGACTAAATTTAGATTACACCACGATGTCTTTATGCACTTTATACTTGCATTGCAGGGCCAGTAATGGAGGTTGGATTGAACTGTATTAATTACCTTACTTGTTTTATTAATTTCCTTTATCTTGTAAATTGATTAAAGGAACACCTCCCATGCAATACTGTAATAGTAGAGAGAAATTTAATGAGTTAATAACGATTCACTACCACAATTTCCCTTAAAACATATATTTTGTTGATTGCGATCTTGATCGGTATCTTATTGTCATTTGGCTTAGAAGGCTTGGTCTGCTTGTGTTGGGTGGGATGTAGACACCTCCATGTTCCTTAGAACAGTCGCCAACCCTAAGACCTTAAATGGTTAAAATCGATGGGAACCTAGGCGTGAGCATTTCTTATGTGTCTTGGAGGTCCTAACCATTGCAGGGTAGGACGGGAGGGTAGTCAGTCTAATTTATTGTCGATTAATCGTCGTTCAATGCATGCAGATACTTGATGCGTGTCTTAAGTCGTCATGCTGTGTTCGTTTTTGTATGTGTCTTGTTCGTCGTTGGGTGGTGACACAGAGTCAAATGTGTTTATTTCCCTTGTACATGTGCACACACACATTATAAAAAATAAAAAAATAAAAAAATTTGTACTTGTTTATGAGGTTCATCGTCGTAACGAGGAGGCTCTTTATAAGTTTGGTATATCAAAATGTTTTGACTACAAATATTTCATGATTTGAGGAAATCATTAGGTAGAGGCTAGATGAGAAGTGCATAATCAAATGTATAATTTATGTTTGTTTAATAGATGTAGAAGAAAATTTATTGGCATGGGATCATAATACAAATAATGAGTATAGGATGTCCATGAATTTCATTCAAAGGGTGATATTTATCCATAATGAGTTTTCTTAAATATATGGTGGGGACATATCAAAAGTTGATGAAAGGTTTTCGAAGAAATATTGTATGGAAATAGGCTTCCCAATTGATGAGGAAAATGTAAAAGAAAAAAGTTGCAAAGGAAGTGATGCATTCAGAGTCGTGGGTAGATATTTTCAATTGGGATTTAGAATTGGACATGTATGATATTTGGTAGATGAGATCTTCAACCTATGAGAAAATATTGGTATAAAAAATAAGAGGGTTAAGAAGTCTAAACCTTTAACATGTAGCAAAAGTAAGACAAGTCCTGAAATCAAGAGTCTACCAAAAGATATGACTATAACACCTTGGAGAACGATACAGAGAGTGAAGGATGAGACACTTATCATAGGTATATTATCACGTGTAAGGTTGGGTGAATTAGAAATGGAATAAATACGTAATGAATTTAAAAAGTAAGTATGTTTAGTTATTTCTTATTTATGTTAGGATTAGAAAATTATTTTTTTCAATTTAACATATCAATGTTCTAAGTATTTTATTGTATATATCATTATAATATTATTTATTTATTTATATTTAGTCACAAGGTTTATATGAGAATAAAAGAGGAAATGGTTAAGATGTTGAATGAGAAGAGTTGGGATGATGATAGACTCAACTATTCGGATTCAATCTCTACAACAATATTGAAACAATTTTTTGTTTCATGAAAAAAGGTATGTTGATTTATTATATTAATATGTAGGTTAATTTATTTTTATTTTATTAGTTATATATATATATATATATATATATTTGTTTATTTCATTAAAGATGCCAAAGAAGAATATAAATGGAGTACCTGAAACCTTCAAAAATTTTATTCTAAAATCCAAGTTTGAAAGAGAAAGAAGGTGATGTCTTCAAAATATTCAACTTGATGTCACCCTTGATCACTACATTTGGAATGGGCTCGACACTATTCAATATAAAGTGATATTAGGTGATTGTGAAAAAAAATCCAATATTGTTCCTAAAAAGGAATACTCCCTAGTTATTGCGGATATCCCTCATGATTATAATATCCAAAACATTGGATATGATACTGAGCCTTATACTTACCAAGATTTTAATAAAGTGATTATGGGATTTATGGAAGTCACAACATCACCATTTTGGAGATTTCTGGTTTTTCATTTAGACACACAACAAGGATTAATACAATTAAGCTTCAAGTGAAAAGGAAAGACAATGATGCAACTTTATTGGTAATATATTGAAAGTGTATGTTGAGTGATTAATATTAGAAATCAATTTTACTAATTCACAAATTAATTGAATTTTCACTTATTAATGTTACTGGAACAAGCCTAATATCCATAGTTCCAACTTCGATAAATAACCATTTACAGGCGATATTTAGAGCATACATCTTGCATGTTGGAGAAAATATGATACTTATGATTATATTATTTTAAATGTAAAGGATGGAGGGAAACCTAGCAGCTTATTGGTTTACAATGACATGGTTAAAAAGTAACATACGAGGAAAACAATTTCAAAGGAGACATTGTTAACATTTAGCAAAAGATGCAAGTACTAATTAATTATCTTATAGATACATTTTCAAATGAAGGAGATTGGGTTTTGGATTTGTTCTCAGGTTCATGTAAGATTTATGATATAACATTTATGAAATCATAATTCAATCTTCATTATTTTAATTTATGTTTTTTTACATTGTTTAACTTAATTAATTATTTTGTATTTGGTGATTAGGTACAACACTAGCATGCAAAAAGAAATAAATTGCATATCCATTGAAAGTAACGCACTACAATGCAACTTTATTCAACAAAACATTAATGCTATTCAATATCTTCTAGATTAAATGCAATAAWTTGACTTTAGGAAAGGATATTTTAATGAATCAAAGGTGGCAAAAATGTCAAAGGAACTTCTAGTGCCATTAGGAGGATTGCTTGGAAAGGATCACTTTGGAGAACTTGTGGATATCAAAGATCTAATGGAAAAGAAAAATGACAAAATGGAAGCACAAAATGATGTCCAAGAAAATGATGATGTGCCCCTTGAGAATGATGAATTTGGGATATATGATATCATTGATTAGTTTTAATATTTCCTTGAAAACGATGCTCAATTTTACAAATGTTTGATGAGTTATAATTATAATGTTTTGACTTTCAAATTTTAAAATAAGAATAAATATGTATCTATTGTTGTTTTATGATGAATATTTTTTATTATTTTCATTTTACTTTAATTTTTATGTGAGTCAATATACTATAGAAAATGACATTAAATATTGTCATATTTTTACTTCAAATCTATAAAAATATAGAAAAAATTGTTAATCTAAAAAAAAGAATCACATTTTTTTGGTTCAATTATTTCCATAGAAATTTTTTATTTGACATTTTATTTTAAGAGGATAGCTTCCAAAATGTATAGGTTTTTTATTATACGTGGCTTTAAAATGTATATTGGTTTTATAAATATTTAAAAAAAGTCTTATTTAGCTACAATTATTTTCTATGTTGTTAAGAACCAAATATTAATATAGCATAGAAAAACCTCAGAATAAGTATACAACACCTTGAAAAAAGAGAGAAATTTAGATAATAAGCCTCTTCGAGGGGGAAATCTCTTATACACAACATAAATTTCCAAGTACAAGATGATTCCAAATGAAAATTTCTCTTTGGTATATATAGGAGACTAGGAAGTACAATTACAACTAATGGACCTAAGCCGACATAAATAAAATAACATTACTAATGTAATATGCCCCAATTAAGGAGTAATGTGCCACTATGTAGGGTAACACACTGCTCCCCTTGAGACAAGTGTTGTCCGCAACGCTTGAGTAACTCTAGATGATTTTGTATAAAAGACTTGTCTACCCAAGTGGAATCTTTAGGCGGTAGTTTCCTCCATTTAATGAGATACTCTGAAATGGATCTATTCCTTAGCTGGTGAATTCTTATGTCAGTGATGGCTTCAGGATCCACTATGATTTTTCCTTCCTCGTAAATCTCTGGAAATATATTTTGAACTGGGATCTTGTCACCTATAACCTTCTTTAAGCATGAAACATGGAAAACTGGGTGTACTTGTGAAGATGCAGGCAACTCCAATTTGTATGCCATAGTACCAATATTTTGCAACACCTTATAAGGGCCATAATAATTTGGTGATAATATATTATCCTTATTGAATTTATTGAGGGAAATATGTTTGTATGGTTGTAGTATTAAAACACCCAATACCCTACTTCAAAACGTCTCTCACTACGATGTTGATCTACTTGTTGTTTCATGCAATTATGTACCATGGTCAAGTTGTCCTTTAATATTTGAAGAACTTCTTGTTAATGCTCGATGTGATATTCCACTGCTTTAACCTTAAATTTTTGTTTTAGAGAAGAAGTGATAGAAGGAGGTTGGTATCCATAGAGTGCCATAAATGGTGTCATTTTTGTTGCAGTATGAAAGGAAGTGTTATACCACCATTCTGCCAAGGGTAACCATTTGANAAAAGTGTGTGTTCTTGGTCAGTCTATCAATAATAACCATGATTACACTCTTTCCTTTAGACTTTAGTAACCCTGTGATGAAATCCATGTAAACCTCCTCGCAGTGTTGACTTGGGATGGATAATGGTTTTAAAAGACCCGAGGTCTTAATTGTTTCCACCTTATTTTGTTGGAAAACCAAACATTCTACCACAAACCTTTGAACATTAGTTTTAAGGCTATCCCAAAAAAGTTCCTTCTTGACGCTATGGTAGGTTTTCAAAAATCCCGAGTGACCTCCTACCAAAGAGGTGTGGAATTCCAATAGTACCTTTTGTTTGAGTTGGGAGTTCTTACATAAATACAAGCGATTTGTGTACCATAGTGAATCATTTTTCCATGTAAATGTATCAGATGCACTGGAATCCTGCTGCAACCTTTGAATGAGAGTCCACACTTCTTTGTCATTATTCCATTCATCCCTTGATTCTATTATCCAAACAGGTTGGATGATTGAGATAGCATAGAGTAAGGCTTAAACATCTACATCCTTTCTTGAGAGTGTGTCTGCCACAACATTTTTCTTCCCTTTTTTATAGACGATTTCAAAATCATAACTCAATATCTTGGTCACCCATTTTTGTTGTTCTTCTAAATATAGTCTTTGTTCCAAGAAGTATTTAAGACTATCATGATCTTTTTTTACCTTAAAGTTCCTACCTATTAGGTAAGGGTGCCATTTCTTCAATTCATGTATTATTGCCATCATTTCCTTCTCATAAATGGGTGTCTATAAGTCCTTTCCCTTGAGTGGTCTACTTTCAAAAGCGAGGGGCCTTCCTTCTTGCATTAGGAAAAAACCAATTCCATTTCACGAGGCAATACATTCCACAATAAAGGTTTTTTTAAAGTCTGGAGTGGTCAAGATAGGAGCTTTGTACATCACCTCTTTAATTTGTTCAAAATATTTAGTTTTATCTGGAGTCCATGAAAATGAATCCTTCTTAGTTAGTGTCGTTAAAGGTGTTGTTATTCTTCCATAGTGGCAAACAAACTTGCGGTAGTAACCTGTCAAACCCAAAAATCCTCTAAGATTATTCAATGTTTTGGGAATCGGCTAGTCCATCATGGCCTTAATCTTGTTAGGGTCTACCTTGACACCTTCATGAGATATAATATGACCCAAATACTCTACCTCCTTCATCCCAAAGAAACATTTGTATGGTTTGGCATATAGTTGTTGCTTCTTTAGTAGTTGTATCACCTTGTCAATAGGTTGCACATGATCCTCCCAAGACTTTCTATAGATTAGTATATCATCAAAAAATACTAACAAAATTTTTCAAAGGAAGGTATTGAAAATGGAATTCATCAACCCTTGGAATGTGGAAGGTGCATTTGCAAGGAGAAAATGTATGACCAAACATTAATAATTCCCTTCATGAATTTGGAATGTTATTTTGGGGATATCTTCTTCCTTCATTCTAAT
Source organism: Picea engelmannii (assembly GCA_009831015.1). Classification (NCBI taxonomy): domain Eukaryota; kingdom Viridiplantae; phylum Streptophyta; class Pinopsida; order Pinales; family Pinaceae; genus Picea; species Picea engelmannii. The sequence goes on from ML787156.1 coordinate 427,628, forward strand.
ATGACGATACCCTAAATGAAGATCCAACTTTGTGAAATAGATTTCTCCATGTAATTCATCTAACAATTCATCAATGACGAGAATGAGGAACTTATCTTTAATAGTGATCTTGTTGAGCTCTCTATAATCTAGACACATACGCCATGATCCATCTTTCTTGAATACCATTACCACTGGTGTAGACTAAGAAATTTGGCTAGGTCTAATAATGCTAGCCTCTAACATTTCGTCAACCATATGCTCAATTTCACTCTTCTGGGAATAAGGGTATCTGTACGACCTGATGTTAGGAGGAAAAATCCTAAGAATTAGGTGAATAAAATGATCATGATTTCGAGTGGGTGGAAGACCTTTGGGAATATCTTCAAATACTTTGGAATTCATATCAATGATCCCTTGGAGATCTAGGGGAATAAATGGCTTAGATGTTTGAACATCTAGTGATCATAGTTGTGCAATTACACATTGATTCCCCCTTTTCAATAATTTGGTAATGTCATTAGAGCTTATCACCTTATTGGGTTTCCATGTGATACCTCTTAACTCAATTTCTTTTCCTTCCAATGAAAATTTCATGAAAAGTTCTTGAAAATTAAAATCCAGTATTCCTAATGATTGTAACCATTGCATTCCTAGGACTACATCAACACCACCCTTGGGTATAGAAATCATTGGAATATTCATTACATATTACCCCATAGTAAGATTGATCTTATTGAATTTTCCTGAGCAATTGATAGTTCCTCCATATGCAATCATTACTTGAAACTTTGGTGCTATATATACAAAGCAATTGAGAGCTTTGGCTAATTTATAGTGAATGAAATTATGAGTACTACCCGAATCAATTAGTACCATTACCTTTTTATTTTTGATATATCCTTTGATCTTGAGGGTTTCAGGAGTGCTAATTCCATCCAATGCATTACATGATATCGTGGGATTCAACTCTTTAGAAGAAATCAGTTCTACGTTTTCATCTTGAGACAATGAGATGGTTCTTGTTCTTTTTCTTTTTCTTCTTTCTCTTCACAATCTATGTAGAATATTTTTTTCTCACCACACTTATGTCCCTTACTTTTTTTGTTGTCACAATTAAAGCATAAACCTTTTGCTTTTCTTTCCTCCAATTGTTGAGGTGTCAACCTTGTAGGTTGAGGTGTTTTAGAATAAGGATCATTATTCTCTCGATAGATGTTAGGAGTGGTACTTCTAGTAGCCATATTCATATTTTTAGTTTCTACATTTCTTGCCACCCTAAATGCATTCTCCAATGATTTTGGTTCCCAAAGGAGAACCTCATGTTGAATGTTATCCCTTAAAGTACCTATGGATACATCAATCAAGTGATCATCTGAAATATTTGTTACCTTTATATTCAATATTTGGAAGTTCTCAATGTGCTCTGTAACTGAACCCTTTTGCTTGAGATTTATCAATTGGCTAAAGAAGGTATTTTTCCTTGTATCCTCATAGTGTTCTATCATTTCTTTTGTGAAAATTGTCCAAGTGACGAGTGATTTGTCAGAACAAAGCCATTGATACCACACAAATTGATTGGGTTCTAAATATAAAGAAGAAATGTGTACCTTTTGTGTATGTGGCACATCATGTATATCAAAGAATTGCTCCATCTAAAGTATCCATGTGATTGGGTCCTTTCCATCAAACTTCCTCATATCGATCATAAGAATGTGATTGGTCTTCAACCTAAAGTTGAAGTTTCTCCATTCTTGATTCATCTTCCTTGTGTCCCCATCATGAATTTCATGGGATACATTTTCACTTTCAGGTGTCCTCTCTATTAGGAAAATTTTCAATTCTTCCATGATCTCCCTTTTTAAACCTTCCATCATCCCTTGTAGTTCATATTTTTTCATTGTTTTCTTTTGTAAATCATTTATGTCCCTATGCATTTCTTCCCCTTCATCAAGAGTCCAAGTAGGACTATTTGGAGGTTTATTTGGTGTAGAAGTTCCCTTTTTTGGTGGCATGTTGGAAAAGTATCAATTTTAAACATTGATTTTGAGGTGGCTCTGCTAGACAATATCTCTTCTATTGTATCTCCAAAATTTTAGCCCTTCTAGGTATGAAAATTTATTTTTTGTAGTTCTCTAATATTTCTTCTCTACAATGCCATAGGTCTGATCAAAATTAGATGTGACAAGTGGAATTTATGGTAACTTCACCACAACTTTCTTATTTTTGGCCTTTCAAGGAGGTCTCACTTGTATAGTGTGTCCCACAAAAAATAATTGATATGCAATGAAACTACTAATTGATTACACCATAAATACTACAGACTCTCCACTATCCAATGCAATTAGTCTCACTCAATTTGGATACTCAAGGAATAATTTATGATTGTTTTACCAGGAACACATGCTTGAGACTAGTTAATAGGACTAGTCATATACCCTATCTTCCACTAGGTGTATCTACAAATTTAAGATGAACGAGAAGATGAAATTTTTTTATCATAGATACTTTAATAATTTCTGTGAATATCCTATGGATTTCAGATTCTTAAACTTTACATAAACATTTTTATAGCAAAAATTTTGCGATGACTCAATTCAGGATGATTCTAAAACTCTATCTGACATAGGATGTATCTACAAAAGTATAAGGCCTCTAGAGATGAAATTGGAACCCAATGTACCTTGATCTGTCTAACAAATATCCTCCAAGGGGTTTCTTCTGAAATGGCGTAGAAAATAAGTTATAGCGAACATTCAAGGTGTCTCAGATGTAGCAGTGAAACCCCAAGACCTTGAGCTCTGATACCATATGTAAAGAACCAAATATCAATATATCATAGATAAACCTTAGACTAAGTACTCAATGCCTTGAAAAAATAGATAAATTCAAATAATAAGCCTCTTTGAGGGGGCAACCTCCTTTTACACCACATAAATGTCCAAGTACAAGATGATTCCAAATGAAAATGTCTCCTTGGTATATATAGAAGACTAGGAGCTACAATTACAACTAATGGACCCAAGCCGACATAAATAAAATAATATTACTAATGGAATATGCCCCAATTAAGGGGTAATGTGCCACTATTTAGGGATTAACATATGTATTGAAGTAAAGGTAAAGAATGTGTTAAAAATAGTAATTTACACTATATTTAAAAAGTATGGCACCATAATTTAATTAATAAGACATAATTATATGAAAAAACTTAATTTCAGAAAAAGTGAATGATATATAACATTTTTAACATTGAAAAAAGCATGGAAAAATAATTAAAAACTCCATTGAACAAAAAAACGATTTAGAAAAATTTGAAAATAGTTGAAAAATAAGCATTTAAAAAAAAATGTTGATACGTTATAGATAGGAAGTTTTAAAATATCAAAAAATGACTAAAAAGGGGGGGGGGGATTACTACCAGTAGCATAACTTTTCGAAACGAGGTAAAAAATGTGACCCTTAGAAAACAAGAACTTTGTAGAGTTGAAGTTAAGTTGGTAACTTTATTTCTTGCACTATGTCCTCCTCTCACTCTTTTCCTCTCTCTTGATCTCTTTCTCTCCCTCTCCCCCCTTCTCACTCTCTCTACCCACCCCCCTCCCCCTCTCTCATTCTCTCTCTCTCTCTCTCTCTATCCCTCTCTACCACTATCTCTCCCTCTCCCTTTCTGTTACACATCAAAATTCCCCACTTCAATAATGTCACATTATCATTGTCGCAAGTGTCACACTTTGGTCACAAGTGTTGTAAATGTTGTGTTTTCATTCTGCATGTGTCGCATTGTTAACGACACCATGGAAACACTTGATACATACTCTAGAACATGTTGGAAGGAGAAACCACACCATTTGAAAAACTAAATAAAATGTTTTGCCTTGAGAATTGGTCATCTTAATGAACTTTTGGAATATCAATGCTCCCATGCTCATATGCAGGGAGAGATATCACTCTCTATCCATCTAG
>ML787156.1:433641-470331 GCA_009831015.1 Picea engelmannii
TCTTTTTCATTCATATGATCGATTAAAGATTGTTGCAACGAAAATTAGGGATCTCTTTACTGTTTTGATTGATATCTGATCTTCATATATTTCCAAAGATTTTCTTTAGTGTGTTTTGTTGTTTTTGGTGTTCTTTATTGGAAACATTAGTTTCATTTTTGTCTCTTATTGACTCTTGTGAGAGTGCTTTTTGTTTGTGTGATTTTTTCTTCCCATTGTCTAAAGCTGCAATAGTGAAAATTATTTTTATTATTGACATAAGAAGCATTAAACAAATCATTCAGTTCACATTTATAATCAAATGAAAGGATACTTTTTACTATTGGCTTTTGGATACAAGAAAATATTTCTTTATAATTTAGCATTTAAATGGATTCTTGTTGAAAATTAATTGCATGTAATTTTTGCATTCTTGTGTTTTGTAGTGAAAGAAAGAAACTCTTATCATTCCTGTAAATAGAAGTTCATCGAAAGAAAATTTTCCTTTTCATTATTTTATTTTTTTTGGATTCGAGTCACAACATCATTAGTTTCACTCTCATTCATCTCTGTGTAAAGAACAATCACTAAAATCAACGCTAATTAAAAATCATTCTAACAAAATTTTATTTTTAGACTCTTTACACCAACAATAGACTAGGAATAATGCTTTAGATTAGGCTATGAGAATAACTCTCCAAAGCATTCAAGAAAAACTTAGAATCTTGCGATAGGGAGAGTAAATCCAATTTTCATATAATCATAGTTGGGATCCCCCTCTCACGTCGGGGTTTACACCCATCCATCTAAGCAGAATGGATTATAATGAGGCTCCATAGGCCCTTTTCATATTACTCATGAGTTCCAAAACCCTAGAAATCCAAAAACCTAACCCTAGAAGGTGAAACGCCAAAATTCATGTGGGCCCTATGGGTAAGTTAGTGTAATTGGGTACCTCAACATCCTCGGGTCCTAAATTTTTCATACGACCTCCATTTTAGGTGCATGATAGTGTTACACATCAAAATTACTCACTCAAACAATGACCTATTGTCGTCATTACCAGTGTCGCAAGTATCATATTTTATCCTTAAGTTTCACAAGTGTCCTAAACATCATACTATCATATTTCCTATGTTGTGTCTCGAACGACAATACAAGAAAACTTAAGACACCTTCAAATGCTAGTTTAAGAAGGAAAAATCACTTGACAAAGAGTACAAATATTTTATCATGTAAAAAACCAATCAAAAGTCATTTTTCGGGGCCGATGCTCCCCTACCCACTGTCAAGGAGTGCCATTTCTCCCTTCCCTCCTTTAGGGGAGCGTTGCAACACTTTATGCCCCATTTTGAGGGAGCGTTGGCCTATTTGAGAGAATTTTGGACTATTGAGGAAAATCAGGGATAAATCCCCTTCATTTCTGGAGTTAGTTGGATTTGAATCTGAGGCCAAGGATGGATCTTAGGGAGGATCCACAACTGATGGAGAAATATCCTCAACCTATCCCAAGAATCTATAAGATCTTGAAGTTTGATTGATATAGGAAGATTTACATCAAGTTGATTATCATTCACATTTAAACAAAAAGATATATTTTCATGATTGGTTTTTGGATATTAGAACAAATTTCTAAATATTTTAGCATCATATTGGATTCTTGATTGAGAAACAGTTGTATGAGGCTATTTCACCTTAGTGTTTGATAGTGAAAGGAAAATTTCCTTCTCCTTCCCTTAAATACATGTTCATTGAAAGAAAATAATGTTTATCATTTCTTGTGCATTTTTGGGAATTGAGTCATAATACCATCAGTTTCACTTTCATACACCCCTGAGTAAAGAACAATTGTACATTGAAATTAATGCTAATTAAAATTGATATAGAACTTTTTGTTCTTAGAATATTCCACCAACATTATACTAGGATTAGCGCATTAGATTAGGCTGTGAGTAAAACTCTCCAAAGAATTCAAAACAAACATTAGCATCTTGTGATAAGGAGAGAAAATTCAATTGTTATATAGGCTTTCTGGGATCCCCCTCTCACACTGGGGTTAAGCATGAGGTCGCGTTCGAGAGAGTTACAGAGATTATCCCTCTGTGGTTCAACCATTCATAGTAGTCATACCATATATTGGGTTTTATTCTTGAGGCTCAACTATCTTCATTTGGCCTCAGTGCTTCGTAAATTTTGAATCTGTTAGGGGTCCTCTGGAGTTCTACCGGTCCACTTGTCCTTAGTTCTCTCGAAGGATTTCAGACTTGTTATCCTGCCCATACATTCAGACTGGACTATCGACTGTACCCACCCAGGAGATGACTGGGAGTTGGTGTCCTTAGTTGCAGACATAATATTTAGTTTCTTACACAAGCTGACGGTGAAGGGAACTCTCACTTTACCTAGAACAAACATTTTTCAAACTCACTCAGGCTCCTTGGAGGGTAAATCCACAATTACTGCGTAGAAGCTTTCCCCAATGCATAAGTCCATTAAGCAGGTCACCATCATAATTGTTCCACCTGCTCATATCCTATCCCCTTATTGACTTGATCATGCGACGTTGGATTTCATCACCAACTAGTACGATCATTGAGAGAAGGTTTTATTTTCTTGGTTTGATTCCTAGATTTTTTAGCATATGTTGTTTCTTTTCGTTAGTCAGCCATAGATTTATTCTTTCGTTTGTTACTTAGCTCAAGAAACATCGGCCTTCGCCATTCAAGTAGCATGCAAGGGTTACCCCCGGAAGATTTGGAGAGTTATCTACCGGGTTATCTACCTTTTCTTCGCCACTGGGATCTCAGGTTGGAAGCATACACTCTTTTAAACAGTTCTGAATTGTTTCTGATTCTTTGGAATCTTTTTGAATCAACCCATATTTGAGTATTAGGCGAGAACCGCATCCGCTACGGGTGAACTTGTATAGAGAGGTTATTGTTACTGAGGATACTGAAGTACCCACCGGACCTAACACAGGATCTGGAGTAGAGGATCCTTTTTCCCAAAGTGAACCATTTAGGACCCTGACTCATACTATTGGAACCTATGGTTTTGGTTATGTCCCTTTGATAGTACGTGATCTATACGGTAACCTAGGAGCAAGTCCCGATCGACCTATGGCATCACAAGTTCCTGAGACGTTTGTTAGTTATACAATACCTTTAAATCACTTTATTGGTATGATCAGTAATGTCATCACCATTGCAGACCAATTGTTTATTGGTTCTCACTCGAAACCTAGTATCTAGATGACCCATTCCACTATGGTCCCGCATGTTGCTACAATCTGTACCGAAAATGTGACACCATCCCAGGCTCCGATTGGAGCATCACTTAGACCAAATATGTCAGTTCCACTTGGGTACAGAGATATGAATCCTTACATTACCAACACTACCCAGGTTACACCAGGAGGTTCTATCCCTACACCTTTATTTGGAGGAGATGGTGTTGGTGGATCTAATCTGGTTGGGGCCTCCAGTCATTCATTCAATTCTGTTTTCCATATCCCTCTAGGCACTCAACCTCACGCTGGGCAGAATCCTCCATTTAGGATTCAAACTCAAATGGGGACACAACCTCATCTTGGGGGGAAATCTCAAATTGGATTCCATAACCCGTTGTATGGACAAAATATGACACCAAATCCTTGGCGTGTTCCTTTTTCAAGAAATCCGCTATTCCCTAGGGGGAAACATCCTCAAAGACAACAACAAACGTATCCTCCTTATGGAAAATTTTTTTATCCCCCTTATGGGAAAACCCATCAACCAACTTATAATCCTCAGAACCCATAAGGTTATCATCCATATGCACATGTTTCTCAACCATCATCGAATCTTGTTTATTCTGGTCAACAACAACCATATGTAGGAGGAAATACTAGATACAATTACCCACTTAACCCAAATTACAGTCCTACTGGTGTCCCTATGCAACACCAGTATCATCCTCAACTTAACCAAAAACTACCATTTCTTGTGACTCTGGATCTCCTAGACTTGTGTTGGTTGATCAATGATCCTTTATTGCATTATCCCTTTTGGCCAGTGATCCCTGCTAAATTACCTTTCGATATTCCAAAGTTTGACGGTAAACCAGGTGAAGACCTGAACGATCATGTGATAACTTTCCATTTATGGTGTTCATCGAACTCCTTAATGGATGATTCTATACATTTACATCTTTTTCAGTGAACACTTACGGGCTTAGCAACCAAGTGGTATATTGAACTTCCACGTGGTTCTTTCAAAGATTTCAACTCCCTTGCCATGTTCTTTCTCACGCACTTTCAACTACCCATTCAATATGATACAGGTACCGAACTCTTGACCTCCCTTCGTCAGACTAACTCTGTGCATATCTCTGATCATATTCATGAGTGGAGATGATGACGAAGATTGATCAAAGTAATCATTCTTGACCAGTTATTGGAAGAATGGTTTACTAAATCACTGTTACCTCCGATTTCTCATGATGTCGCCATGGGTGGTGTAGTCACCGAGGAAGAGGCCATTGGTCGAGCTCAATACTTATATTTGGTTTATTCACAATCTGGTAGTTTGTATGAGTTGATCCCAAATGTTATTCGTGCAACTATTGATCCATATAAATCATCATCCACGTCACATGCGGATGGAGTTATCGGCTCTGTCAAAAACCAATCTGCTTCCGAGTCAACTAGAACAACAAATCGATCCACTTTTGCACCCACTCCCCGTTCAGCCACACTCTCCTCTACCTCTCCCCAAACTCAAATCTATGAGGTGAATGCAGTTCAATTTGCCCCTTCACAACAATCTGGGGGTAAGAAGAAGACAAAGAACAAATCCAAGAAGAATAATAACAACGAACAACCCAAAGCTAAAAACCCACCACCTGCTACTGAAAAAAATTCACAGGGGAAGATAAAATTCCCATGTCTTATTTGTGGTGACGATCACTACACTCAAGACTGTCCACATCACGATGAAGTGGAAAAACGTTTTAAGGGGAATTTCCAACTTGTCGTGCTTACTCAACCTTTTCCTTAGCAACAATCTATGGTTGCTCAAACCCCCTCTCCAGGGGGCAGTTCCAGCTACCCTTCTCATGATGAAGCCTCGACAAGTGCCCATATTTATCTGTTTAATGAGATTGATTTAACCACCCGCTCTACGACCTACAACACGCCATCTAAACTTGACAAAGGAAAGGTCACTAATGGTACTTTACCGGATCCATCACCATCCTCCATTAGTCCTCCATCTGTTATTCCTCTGTATGGATCGCTTCAGATCAAGAAACCTACGTTCCACTCTATATTACACTCTCCTAAGAGAACTATCTGTAAATATACCTTTAATCCTAGTTTTCATGTCACCCAGAACTACAACATTGTTGAATATTTGTCTTAAGCATCGTTTGCTATGTCTGCATTATAAGTTCTACAACACTACCCAAGTCAATGTAGAATTCTCTTGGTTGTTATTGGTGCTTTTGATCCTGAGTCGTCCAACAATATCATGTTTAACTTGGAAAATTTTACATCTCGACTCTCTCACCAACTTTCTTTCCAAATTGATGTTGTTGTTCACAATCAACAAATTTACCATACCATCTTAGATGAGGGAGCCTCTACTTGTGTTATGTTTTTATCATGTTGGAAAGGCTTAAAATCACCCACACTTAACAAATCCCCAACAATGTTGTGCGCATTCGATGGGCGAGGTTTTCATCCTCACGGTCTTTTGCAGTCCCTGTCCATCCAGTTGGGCATAAAAACCATCTTTATTGACGTCGAGGTGGTCGATGCTCCCCTCAATTACAACTTATTACTCAGAAGAAGTTGGTTTTATGCTATGAGTTTCATTGCTTCATCTGTATTTCGATGTGTACAATTTCCTCATCAGGGAAAAATTGTCACTATCGATCAGTTAGATTTTTGTATACTCGACTCTCTTACTCCTGCTACCAATGATATTCCTTTCTTGGGAGATCATAAGATCATGTATGAAAGTTTTGGTGTAGGATTGTTAAAATATTCCACCCTTACGGGTACCTTCCCTGCACCACTCCCTCCTACCACGCATCATATTTCCACGGTCAATATGATTTTGACTACGACTTATCATTCTTCGAAATCATCTGATCCCTGGATTGTACCTAGTCCTCTAAAGTTTGATGCACTAGGTGACACCATGCCACTTATTCCAACTGAGGCTTCGTACGTTGCTACACAATCAACCTCTCCCTCCTTGGATGACCAACATCTCTTATCTCCCGACACCTACTTGATGCCATCTTGGTTAAATTCCTCAACATCTTCCTTTGACTACATTTCTCAAATCTTTCTGTCCAATGCATCTATTATGGAAATGCTTAGCATTGACAATGTACCTTTGGATTATAACCATCATAGATCCTCTTTTCTTCCACCTCTTGAAGAAATAAAGGAAGATATACACTCTATCCCCCCCTCGATGTTGTCGACTTTCCACAATCACCCATACTTACACAAGATACTATTTCTGAGGGGAATTTAGGAAAACTTACCTCTACAGTCATTATTGACATTTTGATCAAGGAAGGTGTCATGGAAAATATTAATCTCGGTGCTAATTGTTCGCCCGAGGAAGTGGTTTCTTATACCTCTTTATTTAAAGAATTATGTGATGTCTTCGCTTGGAGCTACGAAAAAATGCCAGGGATCGATCCTTATATCATTGTGCATGAGATAAATACTTACCCAAGTGTAAAACCCGTTCGACAAAAACTTCACATGGTCCATCCTAAGAAGACCGCGGCTATTAAGGCAGAAGTTGATAAATTATTGAAATCCAGCTTCATCTATCCTATCCCTTTGATGGAATGGGTTTTGAATATTGTTTTGGTCACTAAGAAGCAAGGGACCATTCGTGTTTGCGTTGATTATAGGGAACTCAATACGTCTTGTCCGAAAGACAACTACCCTACACCCTTCATCGACCAGATCATTGATAATTGCATAGCTAGTGTGATTTTCTCTTTCATGGATGGTTTCTCAGGGTACAACCATATTGACATTTTAACTGTTGATCAGCATAAGATAGTCTTCATCTGCCCGTGGGAAAATTTTGCCTATTGGAAACTACCATTTGGCATCAAAAACACTGGTGCCACATTCTAGTGGGCCATGTCATATGCTTTCCATGATATAAAACATATTGTAGAACCTTACCTCGACGATTTACCTTCCCATTCATCCAGACGATCATACTATTTTGGTCATCTACAAGCTATTTTTATTCTATGTTGGTTCTACCGCATTCGTTTGAACCCACATAAGTGTATATTTGCTATCGAATCAGGTCAACTCCTCAGCTTCATTGTTTCCAAGGATGAGATTTGGGTGGATCCCTTAAAAATTAAAGCCATCCTTACTTTACCTCCACCTAATAATTTGACACAACTTCAAACTTTGCAGTGGAAAGAAAACTTTCGTTGTCGTTTCATTTGTAATTACGCTGAGATTACCAAAGGATTTATGCGATTGTTGTAGAAAGACGCCCCTTTCATCTGGGATGACACTGCTCAACGATCTTTTGATGCTCTTAAGCATGCATTGACGAATGCACCTCTGTTTCATCCTATGAATTATATGAAGGACTATATCCTTTACTTAGCATCCTCTACTTCCACTATTGCTATGGTGTTAGTTCCAGAGGACCCTAATGGTGAGGAACACGTGATATATTATTTGAGCAAAAGTCTATCTAGTCCAGAGCTCTAATATTCACATGTTGAAAAGTTGTCTTTGGCAGCCCTCATCGTTGTCCAGATATTTCGTCATTAAATTTTTCTACGCCCCACCATAGTTATCCTGGACTCTAACCCCATGTATCACACTCCGACACGTCAAGTTCTTGGGGGAAAATATTCCAAATGGATTTTCATCCTTTAGGAATTCGATATTGAGTTTGCTAAGTCCAAGGCTAAAAAATCCTTGGTGTTTTTGGAGCTTGTCTGTGACCTACCCATGCTAATGAAGATACTGAGCCCAAAGATTCTCTCCCTGATGACACTTTGTTACTCATCATCACATCTGATCCTTGGTATGGAGATATCCTTCTTTATCTCCAGACCCAACTTTTTCATCCCGATATCTCTTGTGAAGAAGGTCGACGTATTTTCCATCATTCTCGCCACTACCGTATCATCGGTGATACATTGTATCGCCATGGTATTGATACTATCCTATGACGATTTTTGACTCATGAAGAGGATGAATGCGTTCTTAATTAATTTCACCTTGGAGCATGTGGTGGTCATCTTTCTGGGATGCCTACAGCTTAGAAACTCTTACGTGTCGGCTGCTTTTGGATCTCTATTAAGATTGTATTGAGTCAGTCAAAAAATGCCCAACCTACCAGGTTTTTCACAAAAAGACACGCACCCACCCCACTCTGCTGCATCCCATTATTTCCATTGGCCCCTTTTCCAAATGGGACATTGATTTCATGCAGTGTAAGCCTACCTCAACCGAGGGGCATGATTACATCATCTTCGCCATCGATTACTTCACAAAATGGGTTGAGGCTATGCCTACCTTTCTGAATGATGGTCATACTGCAACTCTTTTCTTCTTCAACCACATCATCACTCACTTTGGTGTTCCACAAGCCATTGTCACTGATCATGGTTCACACTTTCAAAACCATATGATGAGTGAGTTGCATTCCAAGTTGGGTTTTCTCCATGAGAACTCATCCTCGTACTATACTCAAGCAAATGGACAAGTTGAAGCCATCAAAAAGGTCCTTAAAACCATGATTCAATGTATGGTAGGGGTAAACAAAACATCTTGGCACCTACAAATTTTCTCCTCTCTTTGGGCTTACCGTACTTCAGTGAAAACTGCTACTGGATTCACTCCTTTTCAGTTATTATATTGCATAGAAGTTGTTTTACCAATCAAGTGTGAAATTCCCTCATTGAAACTCAAAGTAGAACTCCTACCTCACACTTATGCCGAAGCAGAATGCTTATTACACTTGACTGGGTTGGATGAAACACATCATGATTCCTCTCTCATTAACGAAACATATCAAAAGAAAATCAAGAATCAATACGACAAATATGTCCATTCTCATACTTTTGCAGAAGGAGACCTAGTCCTTGTTTACGACCAAGCTCATGATAAGTTAGGGACAAGAAAGTTATAACCTCTGTGGCATGGTCCTTACATAGTGAAATGTGTTTTACATAGAGGCCCCTCCGAGCTAGTTGACTATGATGGAATCTCCTTGGGTGAGCCCCAAAACGGGCTTTACCTTAAGAAGTATTATGCATAGAACATCTAGCATGTGTTCTTTGTACACTATTGTATTTTTAGTTTGGTATGTCCTTTTCTCTTGTGTGAACAAACTTTTCCTTAACCTTTCATACTGTGTCTTGCGTTTGCATGTGTAGATTACATCTTCCTTTCCTATCCTTTTCGAGTTTGTAGATGGCGCCAGTCGACACACCCATAACATTTATTTTGCAGCTTGGGTCATTTACCACTCTAACGAGTTGGTGAGTTCATGAGATATTTTCTTAGGATCGACAACTAACAACATGGAAAAATATCATGCTTTCATCAGACTTTTGACCGAAGCCTCCCCCCCAGGTATATCTCGTATGATCATTAACCTAGACTCTCAACTTGTGGTATGTCAACTTAATAGACTCTACGCTATTCACAATCCTATCCTATTGCATCTCCATCTACAAGTTTGTCATCTTGAAAGAATGTTTGATTTTATCGAATACAGACACATACCACGAGGACTTAATACAACTTCGGATTCATTAGCTAATTACATCATGGATCAGTATCTCGCACATAGATGAGGTTTCATAAAGGAAATAAATCATACATCACATGTAAATTAAACGCATCACAAAAAGACATTATTATTTGAAAACATCATTTAGGCACCATAAAAACTTGGATATATATATATACGATGTGACAAAAAATATTTGATTACATAAAAAAAGTACATAGAATGCAAAAATGTTGGGTCCTCGTGCCCATAACATCATCATAAAGACTATACAAAAATATCAGAGAGGTCCTGGTCCTCCCACATCATATTGTTCTCTGAGTAGCACACCACCGCAAGGGATGCTCGTCTCAGTAAAGAGTTGGTACTCTTAGGGACTTCCACTATGTGTCTCTACAAGTGAAAGGGTACATCATGCCTCTTAAGAGGAGGGACACCCATCGTGATACCATGGAGGTTTGTCTCAACCTCTCGGAGACCCCCTGTTGCTAACTCATGATCTATTGCTATCTGAGGATCCCCATGATGCCCCAATGTCGGTATCTCTGACAGACATGTTGCTCCCCTGTCTGCATGATGAAACAATACATCCGTTAAAAATTCTTCTATGTACCCCCAAAAAATTATATATTTTTAAAATAAAAAAACACTTGACAAGATTATTTTTGGTTTCTTACCTGATGCGTCCCAGTCCACCCCATATGGAAGAACCAGGTCTATACTCCCACGAAAATCTGCTCCATTGTATGGGAAGTATTCTATCATGATCAATTGGCATCTCAACCAAGCGAAGAAGTCACCAGTGAACCTAAACTCTGACTCTATTCCTAGCCTTTGAAATAGACTAGTCCAACATTCCATACGTGGTTCTCCCACCGATCGTACTACTAATGAAATATGAGGTTGCATCTGAGGAATTAGTTCTAGGAATAATGAAACCAGAAATGAACTGTATATGAACTGCTTCTATTGCCTTGATCTACATCTTAAAATTTATTCCTTCACATTCTGAAGGAACCCTACACTTCAGTTAAATAGTGTTGGCTCCAGACATTGTAAACCATAGGCCACCTATGATCCTGAAAATAAGTGCGAGCTGGTACTTCCCGCTATACTCATAATGGAAAATAGAATGGATCAAAGGGATAGATCCTTGATGTCTTTGATTGCAATCCTACCTCCCACCAGTCTTGATCCCGGGACACAATGGTTTGCCAAGTACTCTTCTATAGGCACGAGAAGTACCCTATGTCCGGATAAAACAATGGGGGGCCCTCTTTTTGAGAGTCTGGTCAGAAAGTACACATCTTCCAACTCAATGGTGAGAAGTTGCACCCCAATTTGGAGTCCCTGCTCTGTGGCATTCCACAAACCGATCATATACTCGAGAAGAAGAACCTCTTTCTTCATATTTTGCATCTTGAAGAACTTGAGGAGACCACAGTTCCTCAATGCATCCATTGATCGGGGAATTTGCAATGCGGCCACATCATTAAGCTCATGCTCTCTTTATTTCCACTCGATCATGACTTTTGTTGAATTTACCTATAATCAACAACAAGAAAAGGTCATTAGTCATGCTATTTTGACAATTTTTGGGCAATTTAAAGCTTAAAATTTTATTTTTTTCTCTACTTAGGATGCCAACGCCCCTTCTACACTCATATTAGGGTACCAATGCTCCCTCAAGCAGCTCACCAGGGTGCTGTCAATTTTTCATAATGCCCCTATTACCCTTTTGGAGGAGTGCTAGCGTTTTTGGGGTATTTTTCTTGTACATTTCGAGTAGCGCCCCTCTCACTCCCACATCAGAGAATTGGCGCCCACTTACCATCTTGCATGGCCATTGAAAAAATCAGGCATCACTCCCCTTCGAATTATAGAGGAGCGTCGAGCCCTTTTGAGCGCTTGAGATAACCTAGGGCATCATTTTTAAATCCCAGTAATTGCCTGAAAACGGAATGTAAACCATTTAAATTGAAGAGAGGAAGAAGAGCACCAACCTGATCCAGACAGAGATAGAAATAACTTATCGTAGCTTTGATACCAAACAAAACAAGATTCACCCTCCAAAGCTCAATTTCTCCACTGGTACAAATATTTGCACATATGAAATGGTAAAAGATATTTTTACCCCATATTACTATTTATAAAATTTCTTTTTTTTCCAAGGCATAGTTATTTTGGGTTTTTGAGAAATATTTTGGAGGCATTTTTAATACCCTAGGTGTGCAGTTTTTCATGGCAAGTTTTGAAGCAGTTTCATTCAATTTTTTATCTTGTCACATTAATGAGCATGGTCTTTCATTCGTTCTCATGCTCTAAAAAACACGAGAATGCACCGATCAACCTTTTATCTCTCTTTTGGGCTCACATGGATACATGAAAAGGGAACACTCTAGAGTCGTCTTTAAGTTCTTTCCATACTCTCTAAACATGAAAAATCACTGAGTTTACCTTCTCTGGACTAGTTAAACAGTCAAACATTGAAGGGCCCATACGGGACCGAACCCTTACTTCTTCTAGTTTGTTAAATAAAGGAAGAGGGACTTACCAAATGTGAGTTATATCAAGCAAGTGTTACCCTCCTTGAGCTCATTAAATCAAAAAGAGGTACTCTTCTATCTAGATGGGGGGGAAAATTGAAGGAAGCAAGCCAAGCAGTTTTTGAGAACATTACCAATAACTCTTGCAGTCACCCTTGAACATGGAACTTTGTCTTTGCACGCATTTTAATTTGTTGAACCTCTGCACTGAACCAATCCTCTAAGTTTCTTTACTCCTTTGGGTCACCTGACAAAATTCACATTATCCACTACATCATCATTATTTGGTCCATGTCATGTTTCTGTTGTTGTGCCTTAGTGTTCAAGGGAAGTTTCTGCCTCGAGAGTCAACCATCACAAATTTCATGTTTCAATACCCGTGTCAGTCCATGTTCATTTGATCCACCAATTTACATCTCTATGTCTGTTTCGTGTCGTTGATGGGGGATACATCAAGGCCCTCCTTCGATAAGTCTATTCCTTTTGAATTCAACACATTATCTGGGAACTAGACTTAGAAATCAGTTAGTACCTTGGGACATGCATGCCTCAATGGTAGGCCTCCTCTCTTCTGACAGTGGGTTTACATCATTGACCCCTAATCAGGTGATTCCATGAATGTTTGACTTTAGCTCATCTATTCACATTCGCTGGAATGTACTAGGGTACCTTGGGAATCATTGACATCAATGGTGATTTCCCATGCACTTATTAACGGTTTACCTCATTGACTGGTAATCAAATGGTTTCTTCCATGTTTGACATCAGGACATCTATTCACATGGTTAGATCTGTACCGCAACAGGATCGGTAAGAAGACCCTGGGTTGAGTGATCACTTTGGTATGTACTTTTCTCAGGTTGCGACGGAGTTTCTTTTGATCATTAACACATACATTGTCACATAGAGCCCATTTGTATTGGTATGTGGCTGTGTCTTGTCATCTCATAGATCCACTATGTATTTTTCATGGATATGATCAGTTGATATCATGGAAGTATAGATCCACATTGATCTTTGGTGTTTATACTCTTTGTTAATATAATTAAGGATCTGCAGTGTATTTTATGGTGGCCATACCTTGCAAGTCTTTATCACCCAAGCATAGGTATGCATGTCTTGGGTTTGAAACATATCATGATATTTGTTTGATGGTTGTGTGGAGATTCTACTAGGTTCTTTGAGTCCATACCCTTGCTTGAAAAACTCTACAAAGTAATTCATTCATCACGTATTCTCACTTCGCACTTTGGGGGGCAATTTGTTACACATCAAAATTTCTCACTCCAATGATGACCTATTGTCGTCGATACCAGTGTCGCAAGTGTCACAAATATCATACTGTCATATTTCCCATGTTCTGTCTCGAACGGAATTACAATAACACTTAAGACACATTCAAAGGGTAGTTTAAGATGGCAAAATCACTTGACAAAGAGTACAAAGATTTTACCATGCAAAAAACCACTCTAAAGTCATTTTTGGAGGCCAACGCTCCCCTACCCACTATCAGGGAGTGCCATCGCTCATTTTCCTCCTTTGGGGGAGCATTGTAACACTCTATGCCCCATTTTGAGGGAGCGCTAGCCTGTTTGAGAGAATTTTGGGTTGTTGAGGAAAATCAGGGATAAATGCCCTCATCTATGGAGTTAGTTGGATTCGAATCTGAGGTCAATGTTGGATCTTAGGGAGGATCCACAACTAATGGAGAAACATCATCAACCTATCCCAATAATATCTAATATGGTTAGGCCTCTCCAAGCCTATATACGGAAGCCTCTTATAGTGAAAGGGAGAGACATTGAAGGCATCAAACTTATGATATCATAAGGAAGATATCAGTGAAGTTACAGTCATTTTGATCATGGAACTTTTGAGAAAGGGTCTAGAAAAAGAGATCTTGGTGAAGTTGATAAATCTACATCATGGTTGTAATCAATTTAATTTGTTTTCATTAATATATATATGTTCTTGGCCTATTTCCTTCAAATTCATGTATGTTTCATGAATTTGTTATTTTTGATAGATCTATTTTGAAGCTAATTATGGTAGGAATAGGAAGTATGTTTTGTCGTTTTTGTTCCTTTGATTGCAGGAATTTATGAACAACTTGGAGATCAAGATTAGCCTGGATCGAGCAAGGACAAACGCTATTAAAGGTAATTATATTCCTTTCTTCTTATTCCTTAACTAGTTTATCTTCATTAGAAGGAATGTCCGTGTTCAACACTTGCACCTTTATGCATTGGTTATAGGGGTCTAGTATCCAAGAGGGAATCCACTTGTCCACAGGGGGATTCTCTTGTAATAGATAGCACATTGGAAAGCTCTTTCAGAGAGATACACATTCCGCCGTCAGACTTTGACTCAGTCTATAATTTGAATGTGGCGAGCTAGAAAAAACAATGTTTAGGGCACCAAAACAACCCTGAAAGTACAACAAGATGTGTTGACATGAAAACATACAAAATAAGCCAGTTGGATTAGGCGAGAGGGCACTTGTCTCCACCTGGAGAATTTGTGAGGCCTCATACATCCCTAGAAGTTTATAACTCATAATTATAAAGCAATATAGAAAGACGCATTGAAAAAAAATGGACACGAGGAGCTAGTTGGAATAGGTGGGTGGCCACCAATATCCACCTGGATCACCTTGTAGCTTCTTGGTCAGGCTAGGCTAATTGACTTCTTGCTTTAATTATGGATATCCCTGTAATTGGACAACATAATAATACTATTCGATTATTCTTCCTCTTTCCCAAGGATTTTCTTTGTTATATAGCTCTTGGAGGAGGCTTAGGAGAGGCTTCTAAATAATCTAGAGACCACTAGAGACTCGAATGATGTGATTTCCTAGGACTTTTCCATGAAGATCCAACTCATCCCTCACCTATCACCTCATAACTTCCTGATTCTAGAATTTTAGTAGTGCCTCGCTTGTTGAGCCACTAGTGTCCAATGATGGCCTCACTTTTTGTCTACTATGCATCCTATGAGGACCTCCAAAAGTGCTCCAAAAGGGTTCAAACCTTATGCAAA
The DNA here is from genome assembly GCA_009831015.1 of Picea engelmannii. NCBI lineage: Eukaryota > Viridiplantae > Streptophyta > Pinopsida > Pinales > Pinaceae > Picea > Picea engelmannii. The sequence goes on from ML787156.1 coordinate 448,997, forward strand.
AGATGTATTATGGATTCTATTTTTATAGAAATATTTTCCTCACCCTAGGAAAACTCGCACAAAGGGCCTTTTTCCATTTCCCTATGCAGACTTGAAGTCCCTTTTTTTCAAATCCGAGAGCTAAAAACATCATTTTCCCACATATACGTGCCCTGCCTATATTACAACATGTGCATACGTAGGTTGCACCACTACAGCCTGTGTACTCGGTATTTGTGCCCAAAATTAAAAAATGGTGTTGAGTTTCCATGTCATGTCATGATATCAATGATCCTTGGCCTTCCATATACTGGAAGCTTTATGACTCATCCCTTCAGTTCCACTTGAAGGTTATAAATGGGTCAAATCCGAGCTATGGAAAAGAAGATAAGGAATTCAACTTTCAGAGAAAAGTTACTCTAGAGAAATTATTCACTTCACATTGAGTTTGAATCCCTTTATCCTTTAAGTCTGAACACATTGTTTATCCCCCAAGCTCTCCCCTTATTGATTGAGAACCTCATTGTCTTTCTTATATGAGCTTGCCTTTGGTGGAGGATTGAAGTGGTGGATGCCCAACTGGAAGGAACTTAGTTTCTCGGTTCCAAACCATGCCGACATGAAAGTTTGTAACTCATTCACTTATGTTGATTATATCTTAATAGTAATAATCTTTTCTCGTCTAATTAATATCTCAGAAATATTTGAATTATTATTCCATGGGTGTATTTTTTATGAATGTTGATGGATTATTCTATCAAATGTGCTAACATTATATATTATCACTGTATGATTGCATTTATTGGTTGTTGAGGACTAGTTGTAGGTGTATTTCTTTGGGTCAAGTGCTCAACGGTGGACTTGTTCGAACATCTGGATGAGGTAGGCCTTTTATCTTGTCTTGTTAGCATATTTTTTTATATAGCATACTTGAGATTAGATTTGATTTCTGCAATCATTTCCGTCTGTTGTGGTTTACCCCTAGCCATAGAGATATTTTCCTCATAACATCTATCCTCTGATGTGTTCCTCTCTATCATATAGGGTGGAAATTAAGGCTATAATAGGTATAAGCCACTAAATTTCATAAACAACCCTCAAGCATATCAATAATGGTAGCTAGCACAAAGTGAGCGTAAGTTGTCAGATTACTTGGGGAAAATTCCAAGAAAGTATCCCATAAAGTGTTGGGTATGTGAGGGACACCAAATGTATAGATATTTTCCTCACAAATGAGATATGTTGAGAACTATACATAACATCCAAAATGTTTCTACAATGGAGGACATGGGTAGGAGCATATCAAGGATTTATGTAGTCTTGTAAGGTTTGATTGATAATTATCCTATAGCTATTTGGATTGATTTAGAGATATTCATAGCTATATAGATCATATTCTGGTTGAAAGGTTTAAATTGAAGATATGTAAGCATGAAAATCCTTGTTTGATTTAGCTAGCCATTGGCACTGTAAAGCCCTAGTTTTGATCCCCCAATGTAGCATTGTATATTTGCAGGTATTATGAATGGCTACATGACAAGAAATGTAATATGTAAAATTTTTATATTGAAAATAATAAAATTAAGTACACCATTGGATGTAGACACGTAAGGACCAGAGAAATGGGGGGCTATGATTCCATAAGAGAGGGGGCCTTAATGGTGGTTTTGAGGATTTTTCATATGACTTGAGTCTTAAGCCATATTCATTAATCACTTTTTCATCTATCTGTTTATCCCTTTCACTTATTAAACACTCAAATAATTGAATTCATATAAGAGATTGAGTGAGGAAGTTATCCCACTCAACTATGATAGTAGGGTTTGAGTGCAATCATCATCAGGGGAAAACTAAGACTCAAGCAAGCATGGGAAAAGAGGGAATTTTAGTAGGAAACAAAGGTGTTTTTTCAATTATCAATAAGTGAGGAAAACTAGAGGAGAATGATGTAGAAGAGTGGCTAGCCATAGTGTGTATTGAAGACAACTTTTTGAAGCTGAAAATTATGCTGAAAATGAGTTTTTTATGAATGTGAGTGATTCTCTGTTGAGAAAAATACACAAGAGAAAGTGAGATTTCTATGTGAGCACTCTTGTTGTAGTTGGATTTCCTAGAGCCCCCAGTAGAGATATTCATAGTTGGTCTTTGATGTATCCTTGGAGGGGATGGAGATTTTCTAAGGAAGTACATTGCAGAGAAGGAAATCACATCCCTTGCAATGTGCAAGTTGATGGGGAAGATAGATAGGTCATTGGAATTGTTGTAGAAGTTGCGTCACTATAATTTTAGTGGGTATTAAGTTGTTACAGTGGACTATACACACCAATAGAATCTTGTCTGTCCTTTTGGATTTATATCCCTAGCTCAACTGTAACTTGCTACTAAGAGAATTGGAGTAGCATAATCTATGGTTGGGTGGAGAATCCTCTGTATATAGTCGATTGTGTAAATGTTTTTTAAAACACAAGTGGTTTAATCACTATGTCATATATAGTTTTAATTCTAGGATTAAATGTTGCATTTAATATGTATTTTATTTATGTGAAAGATCTTGTGTATGTTTAATTGTTGCAGTGCATATTTAAGTTAGTTGCATTCATGAATTTAATTAATAATGATAATTGCATGAGTGTGTATATTATCTTGTTTATATTTCTGCATTTAAATGTGGCCCAACCAAGTATTTGGCCATGCTATATAATGGTATCAAATAAATTGGTAACGCTCTTGAGTGAGTATTTGTGGATGCAACATGAACCAATAGAAGAATCAATCAGCTTGTGAGGGATTGCCTAGTGGATATGAATGGAGTCAGCACTAAAATGTATTTAAACATCATATCATTTGGTTCATATGTATGTTTGATTGTTATGGATTGGTTGGATAAGAATCATGTTGTCTTATATTTCTACAACAAGACTTTCACATTCCTTGATAAGGAAAGGAATTTAAGGACATTCCAAGGTATTCCAAGGCCTATATCCATTAAAGAGATTTTAGCATTGCAACCAAAAAAATTATTTAGAAAAGGGTGTCAAATATATGTAGCGCATATGGAATATCCAACCAAGGATAAGATGTCAAATCTTGAATACTATCCAGTTTTGAAAGAATATGAAGGTGTGATTTGGGAATTTCTAGGACTGCCACCAAATGAGAGACATTGAATTATCTATTCACTTGATGCCTGGATCTACCCTCATGTCTAAGACTCCAAATAGAATGAATAGAACAGAGCGGAAGAGTTATAGATGTAAGTGGAAGAGTCGTTGAAGAAGGGATATGTATTCCCAAGTGTCTAACCTTGGGGTGCCCCAGTGTTTTTTATGAAGAAGAAGGATAGAACCTTAAGTTTCTTCATTGATTTTAGGCAGCTGAATAAAGTTACCATAAAGAAAAAAATATCATTTTCCAAGGATTGGTGATATTTTGAAAAATTGAAAGGAGAAAAGATATTATCCAATTTTGAGCTGAGGTCTAGCTACCATTAGGTGAGAATCAAATAATAATACATCAATAAGAAATAATTTCAAAAAAGGTATGGCCATTATGAGTTTGTAGTGGTGTCATTTGGGTTTTCAAATGCACTTGTTTCCTTCATGTTTTTGATGAATGAAGTGTTAAGTGATTACTTGGGAAATTGTTTCATTTTCTTCTTTGATGACATTCTTATCTACTCAAAGTTAGAGGAAGAGCATGTTCCATGATCATCACTTGGGATTGGTGCTATAGGTATTGAGGGAGAGTCAATTATATGCCAAGTTAAAAAGTGTTCATTTTATTAAAATTAGATCCATTGTTAGGGCCACATTATATTAGAGGAGGACATAACAATGGATATAGAGAATATTGAGGAAATCAGAGGTTGATTAGCATTGAAGAATATTTCATAGGTGAAATAATTTATGGGTCTAGATGGCTACTACTCGAGGTTATATTAGGCTTTTTCAATATTTCACATACAAACACTTTGTTAAAAAACAAACGAATACAGTTTGAATGGACATCTAAGCGTGAAGATATTTTCCACCACTTGAAATATTTATTAATCAATGCACCTATTTTGAAGATTGTAGATCCAAATGAGTATTTTATTGTATGCACTCATGCATGTAATAAAAGACTTGGTGGAGTTCTTACCCAAAATAAGAATGTTATTTTCTCTGAATCTAGGCAACTCAAAGAGCATCAAACAAATTATTCTACCCATGAATTTCAGCTTGTGGCTATTGTCCATGCACTTGAAATGTGGAGGCATTATCTCATGGGTAGAAAATTCAAGTTGAGGATAGACCACAATGGTATCTTGTTTGAAAAACCAACATTAATTTCCATACAAATTAGATGGCTTGAATTTCTTAGTGAATACAACTTTGACATCCATATGAAAGGGAAAAAAATAAAGTAGCTTATGCACTCAATAGGAGGGTGCATGAAATGCATAATACAACCATTAGCGTGTACAATTTAGATTTAAAAAGAAGAATTTTGGAAGTTGTAGAATCAAACCAAAATTATTTACAAGTTAAAGAAGGTGTACAACAAGACAATATATAGCTAACATTTAAATATTACATACTAAAAGAGGATGGAATTCTCTTGTATAGAAACAAAGTCTGTGTTCCCGATTTACATGAGTTGAGGAATTTTCATTAAAAGAGATGCATAATGTACCTTATGATGAACATTCATGCTACCATAAAACGATTGCAGCATTGAGAAGCTAATACTTTTGGCATGGTATGAAAAAATATGTGGCTTATACATAACCAAATGCATGGAATGTCATAAGGTAAAGGTTAAGCATAGATATCTAGTAGGATTGCTGCAACCATTTCTCATTACTAAATGGAAATGAGAGATTTTTTCTATAGATTTCATTACCAACTTTCCTAGGAAAACAAAGTAGTGAGATTCCATCATGGTAGTGGTGAAAAAGATTACAATGGTCATAAATTTTATTCCAGTCAGGATGAGTTGTAAGGAAGCCAACATTGTAGAGATTTATATAAAGGAAATTGCTACACTACATGGTGTGCCTAAGGTAATAGTGCCTAATAGAGATCCCAAGTTCGCTTATAATTTTTGCAAAGGGTTTTGTTAAAGGATTTGAGACAAATCTAAACTTTAGCACATCATATCATCTAGAGTCAATGAGAAAACAAAGAGAGATAATTAAATAATAGAAGATATGATGAGAATGTATGTAATGGACTATCTTCATTTAGTTTAGTTTTCTTATAACAATGGGTATTTGGAATTATTGGATATGAGCCCGTTCAAATCCTTGTATGGAAAGAAATGCAATACACCAGTGAGTTGGGATAATTGTAGTAAAAATTCAAAGATATAAGAGAGAATATAGCTCCCTAAACTTCATAAATAAACCCTTGAACATCTGATATGCTAAGACATTCACCATACACAACACAATAATTTAGAGAGAATAACCCTTAAGGTAGAGTAACACCATCAAATACTCCTTAGAGAATGAATCACTCCACAAGTCATGCTTGCTACAAGAAAATAAAATCTAACACATCTCCAATACAACGATACTCATGTGTGTTATACTTTATCATAAGTATTCATAAGGGTCTTATACCAACTACCCCTTATTATTATATTATTTCCTTTTAATTACATAATGGGTCAATTCTAATATTATGGTCACATTACATTTATTATCCCCTTGGGTGCCTCCCTAGGTACCTCGTTTTATCCTTCCCATGTGCATTGCAACCCCACTATCCCAGAGTGCACATGAGTGGTTGGGTATATTACAACCTCCATCTTCATGTGTACATGTAGTCTTACATTTTTCTTGATTAAATAAGGTGATCGGTGACAAGATCCTAGTTCAAACTTTTTTAACAAAGATTAATGAAGAAGGGAAAATTATACTAGAACCATAAACAATCCTTGAAACAAGAATTAAGAAGCTATGGAATTGAGCAATTACTGACTACCTCATCAAGTGGAAGAACCTACCAATAGAAGGGGTGACATGGAAATATGAGTTCTTCATGCAAACAAATATGCAATGAATCAAGTGTTGAGGGAAACACTTGTTTGAATGGGAATGGAAAGTTAAACCCTAGACAAAGCCCTATGTTGAACATTAAGTGCCATGTTAAGCCCTAGATAAAGCCCTAGATATTGAGTTATTACATTTTTATTGTTTTATTAGTGTTGTTGACTAGACCCTTTAATTGTAAGTGTACTCTCTCTCTCTCTCTCTCTCTCTCTCTCTTTATGTATACACGCATGCACATGCACACACACACACCAAGGAGATCTAGTTTTAAAATCATCTCATTTTGTATATTTTTCTATTGGAAAAAGAGGTTACCCCCTAGAAGAGGCCTAATTTTCAATCTTCCATCTAATTCTCAAGGAATTGAGTTACTTATCTTTCTATTTCAAAGCTATTTGGATATTTGTTGCCTAACATTGTGGGAGTGCATACCCAAAAATGATATTTATAAAAGTATCATGATATAGGTTGAGGATAGGATAAGAAAATATCTCTAGTTCTATATCAATGACTAGACTTTAATAATGCATGGGCCCATAAATACCTTGTGAGATCCTTGGAGCCATATAACTATTCAAATGTATCTTATCATAGGGATTTGAGAGATTATAAATGTCATCAAAGTAACCTTGAGGTTGTGATACATCTTTCAATACTTGTTGTAGTTGTGCATGTGATGTGTCCTAACACTATACCATGTTGTTTAATATATAAAATTCTAATATCAACAAAGGAACCCATGCCATGGTGAGTACAGAACCATTCGAGTACCAAGGTGGATTGTTAGTGGTTGCGAATGGTAGAGTATGATGAACGCATTGGTGGATTGTGTGTATTGCATGATTTCTTGATTGTGTTTAAAAGTATGTGCATTTGTATTCATGAAATAAAAGAGCATGTAGCATTATAGAGGCATGTTGGTTTGTCTTTTCATCATTAATTATGAAAAACATGTAGTGTTATGTTATGAGCTTGGATTTAATGTTGAGTATTAATGTATATGCAGGTTTTCATACGGCGGTGACACAAGCACATCCTACATTAGCACTATTATACTAAAGTGTGTTCGTGTGATGAGTCCTTTTATGTGCATTTAATAGTTAGATATTTAATAGATATATATTTATATAAATATGTTCACCTATTTACTAAATTCATAATTAAATATTCATAATTAAATATGTGGAAGCTTAGAAAAAAGTTATGTATGTTCATAAAATTAGTCACTTGGCTCATTTTAAGGAAAGTGCATTTATTTTTTATAGGATTAAGAGATGTGCATAAATACATATGTGAAAGAAGTTTATTTTTCTTTTTACTTTTTGGGGGTGGGGTCTTGGGAGATTTTTATGCATTCTCATCCCAACTCCATCCAAAGAGAATTTCAAGAGATTTTAATGAGTTTGATTTTATAAAGAAATATGGTAAGTTAATAGTAATTGAGGACTAAGTAGACTTTCAGCCCAAGGGTGAAAGGAATTAAGTTGAGACGAGAGCAATCATATTCCCTATAATTAGTTGTAGATTAAATATTGAAGATTTTGGTGGAGAAAACTATCATTAGTAAAGTGGCTGTTCCACATATTGTTATGCTAAATACACCCTATTATGAAATAAATATTCTTTCCAACCTCATATTTTTATTATAAATTTAAAATATGTATTATATGGAAATTGACTTTCATTAATTATTTTTGTTTATTAAAAAAAACATTTTGTATGATATTAAAGTTTAAGTTCAAATTATGAAGAAAATAAAAAATTATTCAATTTAGAAGTAATATAAAATTATTTATTAATTAAAAAATTAAATATTTGTAGTTAATATGATTAACCAAACAATGTGATTGTAAGGTTTAGTATTACCTAATAGTAGATATATAAGGTTTAGTATTACCTAATAGTAGATATATATACATTTCACTTCGTCATAAAACTAGTATGTCATAAAACTAGTAAAGATTTTAAAGGCTTCTTTAATGTTGAATAGCTAATAAGGGAAAACATAGGGTGAGAAAAATGTTTATATACACATTACTTCGTCATAAAACTAGTAAAGATTTCAAAGATTTCAAAGGCTTTTCTAATGTTGAATGGTCAATAAGGAAAAACATAGGGTGCGAAAAATGTTTATTTTGTTCTTAGTACTAAAACAAAAACACATACGAGGTAGTTCTCCATTATAAGAAAGAAAAAATAGGGTGAGAAAAATGCTTGCTTTTCTCTTAGTACTTGAACATGAACATGTACCCTTACCATGTAGTTGTTGTTAAGGAAAATACATAATTACATCCTTAACTAGTTAGTTAGTTAGTTTACTGTTACAGGAGTTTGTAACTCTGTAACGTCTTGTAACCATGTTGTGTAACTATACATGTTCATATTAATAGAATACACACCAACAGTGTAGTGTGTTGCATCAATTATATCTCTGCTTAATCTTTTCATGGTATCAGAGTGGGTCTGGGCCTCACTCCATCACTAGAGGGCCCAATGACCTAGGGTTAAGAAAGTATCTCCCTTTGAGAGAAGAGGATTCGATCTACTGCTACTTCTTTATATCAGAGGAAGAAAAGTGAGTGATGAATAGCAGTCACAGTGAAGCCGATGAATTGTTGAGTTGAAAAAATTCAGTGGAATTTTGTGCAGTCGAATTTATGCCATATGTAGGAATCTGTACTTGAAGTATGCCAATGATGGCTTCATGCGTTGAGGAAAATGCACAGTGAGAATGATTTTGTTTGAGGTATTGTTTTCCGTGAGAGACTGCTACTATTTTCCATGAGAAAGCTATTGTTTGACGTGAAGGGTTTTTTGGAACGGGCCATACACGGGATACAATAACTAAAGGAGACCATGGTCATTAAAGCTCATGATTTCACTCCTACTGAAACCATATTTGAGTAAATAATGATCAATTCTACTATACCAAGGTCGCAGAGCTTGCTTCAAACCGTACAAGGCTTTCTTTAATTTGTACACTCGATGCTCTTGTGTTTTAACTTCAAATCCAAGTGGTTGATGGATATACACTTCTTCATTTAACACTCCATTCAAGAAGGCGGACTTGACATCCATTTGATAAATAGGCCACTTATTTTGTGTTGCAATGGCCAAAACAAATCGAACAGTATTGAATCTTGCTACAGGTGCGAAAGTTTCACCATAATCAATGCGAGGTTGTTGTGAAAAAACTCTAGCAACTAACCTTGCTTTGTGTTTCTCAATCTCACCTTTTTCATTCAGTTTAGTTTTATAAACCCATTTGACACTTATGACATTTTTATCTGTAGATAGATCAACTAAATCCCATGTATTGTTTCTTTCAATAGCTTCTATTTCATTATTCATTGCATCTACCCATTCTTTTTCTTTGCAGCTTCATCAAAACAAGTAGGTTGAGATGAGAAAAATGCAAATTGTACTACATTATCATCTTGGTCATATATATCACACAAACTTCTCATTCTTTGATGATTATTGTCAGAATCTGAATCACTATGAGATGAAGAATCATTATGAGACGAAGAACTATTTCCATTTTGAACTTACAATCTTGGAAGACATGTTATTGATTCTTGTTGTTCATCTAACTTTGTAGGTGCTTGATGTTCTTCTAACTCAAGAAAAGGATTGTTAGAAGTATTGTTTTTCATTTCATCCCATGATTTATCTTCTATAAATTTAACATCTCTACTTATTAGAAATTTCTTAGTAATATGTATGCTTTCGACTATTCACTATAGCCAATAAAAATGTACTTCTCTCTTCGTTAAAGCTCGTGATTTCGCTCACTCGTCTGAGACTTTCGTGATACTAGAGGAAAAAGCATAATAACCAGAATTGTAATGGCATAATCTAAGGATACTGATCCAGTCTTCGATGTTCCTGCGAAGCATATTCACTATAGCCAATAAAAATGTACTTCTCTCTTCGTTAAAGCTCGTGATTTCGCTCACTCCTCTGAGACTTTCGTGATACTAGAGGAAAAAGCATAATAACCAGAATTGTAATGGCATAATCTAAGGATACTGATCCAGTCTTCGATGTTCCTGCGAAGCATATTAAACTAGAAGAAAAAATTGAAAGCTAGAACGATTTGGGCCACTGGATGTTGTCACTAAGAAGTCAGCCACCAGAAGTTGAAACTTAGAACGATTTGGTAAAGCTCGTAAAGACTCCCTTAAATTTCCATTCATTTTTTTTTTAGAACTTCTGTGAAAAATGGTTACGCGTTATTTATGCAAAGATCTCCTCGTTGGTGAGATTCAAACCAGATGAAGACTGAAGTCGTTTTGCAATGATTGGAAATCATTGTAAGTCTCCAACGATTTTATATATATATATATATATATATATATATATATATATATATTAAAAAGTATTGGAAATCATTATAAGGAGGGAGTACGACTATTCCACTAGTGAAGATATTGAATATTAAAATTGAAGAGATGGGATGTATTGGGATATATAAGATTATTACTATGAAAGTATATGGGAGACATGAAAGTATATGAAAGATATTAATGTTCATTTAAAAAAAAATATCATGTTGATAAGGGGGATTTATGAGAATTTAAGTTTTACATGTGTTGGAATTGAAACGTAAAAAGGTATTGAATTTAGCTAACTCAATACTTGTGCTTATTAGAATTAGCTACTCTAACAAATGTCAAGAGAATATGGAAATCCAAGACAGATAAATTCAAGAGGAAAACGCATGGTGATGAGATTTATTTTGACTTTTATTAAGAAATTTGCAAAAGAGTGAAACAACTTTGAACCGAAGAAGCAAATTCCAATTAGGCGAGAGTCGATATCAGTGTATTGTTGAAGATAAAATATCATTTACGCTGAGCCATTTTATGGACAATGTTTCCGCATTATTGAGTAGTAAAAACTGCATGAATAAAGTCGCAAAGAAGAAAGATGGGCAGAGACATGCAACAAAATATAACTAAATTTTTTGTTTTTTCATTCATCAGAAAATACATAAGAAATGAATTGTTGTAATTTGAGGGGTGCATGTTCGGTTGTACCCAACATCCTGGTAGACAGTCCAATAAGTTTTTTCGTTTATGTTTTTTGGTCTCATTTGTAAGAAGTTGTGAGCTTTGTTATAGGCAACCTTTGTTCCCCATGTTCAGTAAGCCCTAATTGAATGAGGCCTACATAGGTCAATATGTGATCATGTAGCATGTATCCTTGGTTTCAAGCAGCGTGAAGCGCTGGCCATGATACATCACAACTATCTCCTTGAGGCGTTGGCTAGAAGGAATATGGTATTAAGTCCACTTTGGTAAAGGAATGTGGTATGAAGTCCACTTTGGTAGATACAAGGGTGTCTACTCGTATGCTAACTTGATGATTGTATCCGAGAATTTGAATCTTCGATTAACAGGGGAAATGTAAGATATTAATCTCAGAGTCGGGACCAAGTTTTGTTTAAAGGAGAGTGTGAACTCTATTGCATTGGAATGCATTGGTAGCTGGTGATAGCGATAGTTTTTCCCAAATGTAATTAAGGGGGAGTGTTAAGGAAAATACTTAATTGCATCCTTAACTAGTTAGTTAGTTAGTTTACGAGTTGGTAACTCTGTAATGTCTTGTAACCATATTGTGTAACTATACATGTTCATATTAATAGAATACACATCAATAGTGTAGTGTGTTGCATCAATTCTATCTTTGCTTAATCTTTTCAGTTGTCCATTATAAAACCGTTGTGCATATGAGCTACTATGCTATATAAAATTTGCAAGTAGTGAGGATTGAAGTTTGATCTGGGCTACTATGCTATATAAAATTTGCAAGTACATAACCATTTGCTAAAGCTTTGATTTGTAAAGAGATGACTAGGTTCTAAGCCATTACAGCATACTCATTATGAGCTTTATTCATGTCATTATGAGAATAGAACCTGAGTGGGGAGGATAACAATCATTCCTCGCAAGCATCCAAACTACATCCAATTGATTGAACTTTATTATATATTAATGTATACTTTGGCTGCAAGAATCCTTGCAATTTGCAATTTACTGGGAAATCAAAAAATGAACTTTCAACATGCGCAGAGGACACTGTAGGTCGTTCGCAAGCACTAGTGGCCATGAAGCTATTTGCAGAAATCAAGGGCCGTGAGGTGGAGGCCTTGGGCATATGTGAAGGGACATGGTGGATACCCTGCTTCTTCGTAGAACATCTACCCTATCCAGCGTAAAAGTGCTAGGGAAGAAATTTAGTAGAAACCTTGCCTCGGCTCTCTGATAAAGATGTCTAATATGAAAAATGAAGGAGCAAAACGGAGCACCTTAATAATCCCTTACAAACCAGTTGTGGTGGAAAATGCTTCACCTGTTACTCATTCTTCCGATGAACACTGCTAACACCACCTTCAGTGTAGCCCTTATAACCATGAAATGTCGAATATTGGACCTGTATGTGTGTACTCATAAGTATTGCTGAATTTTTCCATTGAATAGTACCACGGTTAAATAAAGGAGGATCTTTTATAGCAATGTTGTATGGGCAGTTTTTTTTTTTACCATATCCAATCTTGGATCGATGGCATATTTTTCCTCTATTCGTGATCGCTGCATGTGAGGATTCCCCACCAGCGTTTCTCCAACCATGCACTATATTTCCATGAGCAGCGATTTTACCCTAACCTGTGCCCATTCGTGAGACTGATCCAAACTTGGACTTTTTTCTTCTGTCCGCCATCTTGCCATGTGTTCCCTCGTGAACTGCTGCATGCGGCTACCTATTTTAGGCCAGCCAAGGAATCTTTCAGTAGACACTTGTGTCCAGCAAATCCTCAAGCCAAGAAAACAAATAAATAGAATGTAGTAGAGGAGAGTATTCAAGGAAGTTTGGCAGGAAAGAAATTGCATATTCTGTAATAAGAGTGTGGGGGAGAGGGAGTGATACTTTGTAATGGAATGTGCATCCTACTAGGATATTCAAAGTTAGTATGAAAACAACTTAAAGGTCGACAACATGTATCAGTTATTTAATGGGATAAGATCAACCAAATTGTTAGTTTTCTAGTTAAGATTCACAGCAGAAGATCCTACATTGAAAAGTGTGTGAAGATGAGTTAGGGTTATTATTCTCTTGGTTCCTTCGGTTATTCAATCTAATGATCTAATGAACGTCATTAAAATCAATCAATCAATTAATCATCTATTATTCTTCTGATCTCCATTTGAACATCCATCAACCAATCCACACTGCTTGTAGCTGCAGTATAGGGGCAATTGACTCCATCCCAACTGTTATTGTTCATGTTGGCTTGGTAGCAGAATGGTTTGTAGCACTGAATATGGGTTTTTTCATAATAATTGGGACTGGTAAATGAATTACAGAGGTCGCTGTAGTGGATGCATGTAATAAATTCTCACAATTGGAAATAAAAAAATTTACAGATATTTCCACCCAGGGATGCTCAAGTTGGAATATGGGGATTTCCGGTTCCAACTGATTATGATGTTACATATGCTTAATTTGAAGAATCACAGGTGGATGATTGATTGATTGATTTTAATGATTTTTATAAGGTTGAATAGTTTAAGGGATGAAGAGAATAACAACCCTAATTTATCTTCACACTCTTTTCGATGTAAGATCTGTTTCTGTGAATCTTGACTAGAAGACTAGTAATCTAATTGATCTTATCCTTGTCAAACAGCTGGTGCATGTTGTCGATCTTTAAGCTATTTTCATATTCACTGTAAATATCCTAATAAATTACACATTCAGTGACAAAGTGCCACTCTATCTCCATCACACGCTTACTACACCCTTACCGCACAATATACAAACTCTTTCCTACCAAACTTCCTTGAATACACTCCACCTACCTATCTTACATCAAGGTAATGTGAAACCATCATCAACTATCTCAAACATATCAAATAACCTTTTAACATTACAACATATCAATTATCTCAATGTTCTCCGGCCACATGGGCATTGGGAACCTCAATGCCTGGTCTCTATTTTTGTCAAGAAAAATAAAGTTGATTAAGAACTCAATGTCCTTCGGACACATGGGCATGGAAACCTCAATGCCTGTTCTCTATTTGTGTCAAGTAACATAAAATTAATTAAGAAAGTGACATAGCTACAGATGAATTTGGTGGAGGTAAGTACATGGGCGATCCATTGGGCATGCCTGTACTTTTAATTGTTCGACTTCCAACCATGCTTAGTACTTCCAGCCTCGTAATGCTAAAACCATGCCCACTGTAAAGGGCCTAGACAGCTATTATTAGTTGCATACATATGTAAGGGAATTCTTGTAAGCAGGTCCCACATGACATTTACGTTCATCATTAAGATCCAGAATCATTGCTCCCAGCTATACTACTTAATTATAGCGATAGTTCAATTGATGGGCAACTTTATCATATCATTAGGTTAAAAATAAAATGCAATTTTATCATATTTTTAGTTAGGTTTTTGTTTAAGATATTTTTGAATCATATTTGTTTGAAATTTGGTAAGTGATTATTGGATCTGTAAATTTAAGTGATTATTTCTGTATAATTTAAATGCTCCAAATTTTTTTAATACATTAAATCTATTTTTACATTTGAAAATACAATTTAAATAATAAAAAATTATAATTTTGTAAAGATTTAAATTTATCAAATTTAAAAGAAAAAAAAAAAAAAACTTAAAAGAGTTAAACAACACTCTTTTATCATAATCCTTAAAACCACTGAATCCTGCTAAAATAAGATTCAATATTCGATATCACAAGTATTTTTACTAACAATGCCCTATTAATACAATCACGGGATGTGTACTTTCATATTAGTTAAGTACCAGTACATTTTTTTTAATGATATTTGGAGATTATTTATTATATGTATTTTTGTTAATTTTTGTAGTGAATAGAGAGATTTAACTTAAAACTTTTGTAGTTCTTTAAGTGAATTAAATTGGAAAAAAAATTTATTTTAAAATTATCTTTTTAACATTGCATTTTTTATAATTTTTAAAAATAAATATTTAAATTAATTTAATTATACAATGAATCAAACTTTTAACTAAATAATAGGGAAAAACTCAAACATCAGTTTGAAAATGAATTTGGACCGTTGCTCTCAATCTAGACTGTTGCATGGGAGTCCCAAGCAATGTGGTTAATATATGGGTATGGTTAAATTTTAAAGTTGTTTGTTAATATGATGGTTAAATGAATAAAAAATAGGTTAAATTTAACTTATAAGTAAAATAAAATGTAATGAAATTGAAACTACTTATTTTCTTTAATAAATAATAATGCTTTTTAATGATAAGATATAAACCTTAATTGAAAAATATGAATATAAGTACCTAAAACATTTAATATTATGTATGTTTGGATATAGATTGTCTACCTAAAACAAGTATTTAAAATACACTACATATTTAAAATATAACACTTACCACACTTACATTTCAACCAAGTTTAATGATTAATACCTCTGACCATATTTGACTGTCAAATTCCATCCCTCCGGATATGCTGCAGGTAATAGTAAATAGTAGTTGTACTTGTTCTAGAAATCCGCTGGAGTTCGTTGTAATAGCACTGGGGCAATTATGGACACAGTGCATAGTTCATTGAGTAAGGGCCACAAATTGTTCACCCATAGAAATATGGTGTCCCTCAAAATATTTCGTTTGATATCATTGATTTTGTATATGTGTTAATTTTTTTTAATGAAGCAATCGATTATTTCTCATACTTAGAGTAGATATAATAATTGATTTGACATTTTCATTGTGGATTGTTATATTGATTGTATTGGTAAGATCATTAATCAGTTTTAAAACCATTTACTTATTTGTTGGACATTGATAAATATCTAATATAATAAGTTTAAAAAAAAATCATATCTACACTGGATGGTAGGAGCAGTTTTTGTTTATAATAGGAATAGGAAACCATCTTCTCTGATTTAACATAATAGTAAGTGAAAAAAGAGGTGATGTCCTATCTTACTATGGAGAGTATGAGTAGCTTTTGTTTGTCACTGGAGTAAGGAACTATATTTAACAGTAAGATGGTTTCTGCTGGGTGTCTGTGACAGAAATCTTGGTTAAATTTGTTAAGTGCATCAATCAATTTTAACTGATACAGAAGAAGTAGCGAACCCTTAATCTGCAATGAACTGAGGATAATAAAATATATAATTATCGATTCCTCCCTGGGAAAAAAATAGCATGAACAGTATCCCCAAATATGAGTTTATTGATAGTTTTGTGATTTGGAAATAAGTTTATTACATTTTGAAGTATCCCAAATATGAGTTTATTTGGTCAACATGTGATATTTAGAATTAAATAATACTGTTTTCCTTTTGAAATTTAGAATTAGTGTTTGCAATAAGGTGGAAGCTCTAAGAGCCATGGTTCCTCTCAAAAAATGAACTACCTATAAAGTGTTTAGCAAAGCAGAATGGTAAACATTAGACAACATAGTACATTTTAATGCTTCTCTCTTTTAAGTTTATGCAATAAGTTATAGATATTGAATAATTTTCTTATTATAAATAGGTTTGGTTTTTTGTAAAGTGTTTAGAATGAGTTAATAAGTATTGATTCAGATTATATCATTATATAATTTGTTATTTACTTTGGTATTTGTTGGATGGAAAATTGGAGGAATTGGCTTGTAGGAGTTCATTTTAGTGGCAAGTGACAATTTGGAAATTTGGGGTTTGGAACCTTTGAAATCCATTTTGAGCCATCAAATGACACTTTTTTGGGCAGCTCCTCAACATTGTTCTACACACCGAGACCTTTCCAATGGTGTAAAAATCACATCAATTAGAGCTCATATGCAAAAGTTATGTCTCCCACAACTTGACCTGCCTTGTTGAACACCATGGTACTAAGTGGATTCCACGTCATCCCCCATTACTTATGTGTGGCACTAGTCACTTGTGAACAATCAATAAGATTCTAGAATGTCCAAAACCCTAACACTAATTGAGGGTTTAGGTATGAAAAAACCCTAACCCTAGAAGAGTATTAGACTATGTGAAGGGTTCCATTCTTTTAGCATTGTACCTATTCCATAGTTGAATTGGACATCTAGGAGTGGAATTTAAGAGAATAACAAAGGAGGAAGAATAGTATTGAACATCTAGGAGTGGGATTTAAGAGCATAACAAAGGAGGAAGAATAGTATGTAGCAGGCATTCATGCCACAGTGTCAAAGGCAACCCCATAGTGAGCACCCCTTTCTTTGTATTTGCATTTTCAAAATTGAAGAAATGATAATAGAGCACAAGCCTTACCTTATAGCCGGGTTTTCTCCCTTATTGGGTTTCCTAGGATACATATTTTGTTCATTTGTGTGGATGGTGTGTTCATTTGTTTGTTATTTCATTTTTTTTATTTCAGTTATTTTCATAAATTTGAGCATTAAGTTAGTAATAATAAATCTTAGATCTAAGGATATAAATTGAATAATAAAACATTTCATAATATTGCAAGATCTCTTGTGATGAATTATTCTAGTGGAATATCCATGGCATTTTATAGATGATATTTTTATTAGAGTAGTTTTTTGGGGGTTATTTGCAGGGAAATTTCTAGGATATAGGAATTTGATTAAGAATGAAGTAAAAAAACTCCAGCCATGGCGGAGGAGTCTAATCACAACAACCATTGGGATGTAAAAAAAGAGATATTTGTGAGGTCGGAAGAGAAAGTTGTTGATATATCTCACAACATGGCCCTCCTCATGGTAGCTTTCACAAACAAGTTGAAAAAAGATCCCATGAAAGAGAAACCAAGCTCCAATGCCATCACTCCTTCACAACCTCTATTTAAAATAGAAGAAAAAGTGGACATCTTATCCTACCAAGGTGACATTGACATTGTTACATTGAATAATTGGTTTCAACATCTGGAAGTGTATGTAAGTGTCCATAATATAGATGAAGAGCACATAATTTCATTTTCTCAACTAAAAATAGAGGGTCGTGCACTAACCCGATGAGAAGGACACACGAAGACAGTTAAGATGAAGCATGATACACCAATAAATAAGATGTGTTAAAAAAAC
This sequence comes from Picea engelmannii, assembly GCA_009831015.1. Taxonomy (NCBI): domain Eukaryota; kingdom Viridiplantae; phylum Streptophyta; class Pinopsida; order Pinales; family Pinaceae; genus Picea; species Picea engelmannii. The sequence goes on from ML787156.1 coordinate 467,086, forward strand.
TCATGAAATCTTGGTTCTACCCTATTGGGTATGCAGAGGACCAGTGGATATGTTGGCATCACTTTAGGAAGAGTGAATTGGACTGGATCATCATACAAATTTTTATCTATCTTGGTACTTTTTGGTGTAAATAATTGGAGGAATCGACTTGCAGGGCCATTTTAACGGCATGTTAGTGGTAGGCCTCAATTTGGAAAAATGAGGTAGGAAACCTTCCAACCCATTTTGAGGCATCAAATGGATTTTTTTGGTCGAACCCCCTCAAAGTGTTCTACAGAATGATACCTTTCCAAATTTTGGAGAATCACCTCAATAGGAGTTTGTATGTGAAAGTTATGCTTCCCGTAAGTTGAACTACCTTATTGACCACCATGCTATGAGTGGATGCCACATCAACCCCCATTACTCAAATGTATGGGGTTAGCCATGTGTGGGATTTTAGGAAGATTCTAGAAGGTCCAAACCTGATCACTAATTGAGGGTTTAGGAAGTCAAAAACCTAACCATGGATGACTATTGGGCTATGTTAAATATCGGGCCGCTTGAAGAATAAGGGGTTCCATTCTTTAGCATTTTACTTGTTCCATAGTTGAGAAAAAAAATTAGGAGTGGTGTTTTGAGAGAACAATAGAGGAGGAGGAAGATTATATAGTATCCTTTTAGGCCACAATGTCATAGGGAAATCCATACTGAGTGTCCATTCCTTTGTACTTGCATTTTGATAACTGAAGCAAAGAGAGCAAAGAGTAGGACTCAAATTCTACCTAGGTTTTCTCCTATATTGTGTCCAAGGATATATCTTTTGTTCATTTGTGTGTATGGTGTTTATATTTTCCTATTCTTTCATTTTTGTATATAGTTATTTTCATAAATTTGAACAATAAGCTAGTAATAACTAATATAGGATCTAAGGAAATGAATTACATAATCTAAGACTTCATAATAGTATAAGATCTATTGTGATGAATTATTCTAGTGGAATATCCATGTTAGTTTACAGATCATATTGGTATTATACTAGTTTTATTTGGAGTATTTGTGGGAATTTGTACTATCAAGGAATTGACTTAAGAATTTTTTTTATAGAAATCTAGCAAAGGCGGCTGAGTCTATTCACAACAATCCTCAAGATCTAATAGAAGAAAGATGAAATATGTTTACATCTCTCACAATATGACCTTCCTCATGGTGATCCAAATGGATGTCAGTGGCCTCCCACCCATTCCAACTCATTTGTTTTGGTAGTTTTTCAGTTTGGCAGTTTTTTTTCCTAGTTTTCGGGTCACTAACTCACGGGGCCATTTTGAGGCCCTAAACAATGTTTTTAGGGATCGCCACAGTTAAAATTTACTTTGGATAGATAGTAGAAAAATATATAGTCCTCGGATAGACCTTTCCAATGGGCTATCGTGCACCTAAAACAAAGATCTTATGCAAAATTTAGGACCCTGAGAAGTTGATGTACTAACTTACCCAAACAGGGCCCACATGACTTTTGACGCTTCATCTCCTACGGTTAGGTTTTTGAATGTCTAAGGCTTTTGACATTCCTATTTATTGTAAAAAGGCCTTTAGAGCCTCATTGTAATCATCTTCTTGCGAATGAGCATAGTCGTCACATCTCTTCTGAGAGATAATCCACCACCATTCCAGCAAGCTTGTTTTTCACTGCATTTTGTAGTTTCAGCTTATTTCCTTATTGAATAGAAAACTAGCTTTAATGTATCTTTGTTATTCTATGTTAAGCATCTTTTAATAATCTTTATTCATTTTGTTCTGCTCATAAAATTCAGATCAGTGGTATCAGAGCAGTCTGCTCCTTGTCATCTTAGTGCATGTCCCCAATGAGGTCAGGGTACAAAGAATTAGGTCTAGAGCTTATTTCCCTTGAGGAGAAAATCTCTCGCACACCCAAAGGACCTTTAATGGTAGGAGAAAAGAAATATGACGGGACAAGAGATCCTTTCAAAATGTTGCTAGAGAAATCCCTCATGCAACGGAGGAACACGATGATGGATTGTAACACCCCAGGTTTCGAGCCCCCATTTTAAATAATGTATTGTTACAATGTTGAGAGGCCTGAGTGCCAAAACAATTATTAAAGGGCCAGTATACCCAAGAAATTTAATGTTTTGATCATTATTAATAATAAACACATCGTTGGCTACTAGAAGGACAAGGAATAGAGTTATAGGGCGTTATGATTCCATAAGAGAGGGGGCTTGAGGGGCTAAGTGTTTATTCCTATGTTAATTACCCTTTTTTCTTAAGGGAGGGTATCGATTAAGTGAGATTCTTGGGGAAGGCTGGGAGGTTCTTCATTCCCCACAAATTTACTTAAACCCGCCTCTGGCTTGATGGGGGGTTCGATTGATGTCTTGCTTGCTGATTTTCCTGTACGTTCATTCATTCCCTTCTCGCACTTTCATGCACTCACTCACCCATTCATTGATCCATCCTCACCTGCATCCTGGCTGGGAAAAGGGAATCGAACTGCTGAGAATTATCCATAGGATAGTTGGTTGCAATGGTCACTGGTGCAATCCAACCATGACCTATGGCCTGCATGTCTGAGATGTGTTAGCATGTGCCCTATTTTGCTCACAACTGTGAGTCTTGAGAGTTCCAGCATTGATATTCTGGACTAGTTGTGTTGGAGGCCCTGGAAAAAGGAGAAGGACTTCCCGAGGTACTGTGTGGAAGAGAAGGGTGGAGGTCCATTCTCTTGGGTGGTACAGGATGGGTAGAAGAGATTTGAGTACTTGGATTGTTGTGGGTGTTGGGAAACCTGTGAGAGATTAAGAGTTGACTGGTTTGGGAACCCAATTACACTCTAGAACCGTTCTTGTGGATTCATAGCCCTGGCTCGGGGGTGACACTGCTATTGAGATTTGGAGCATTGGTGTCTTCGGTTGGGTGGAACATCCTTGGTCTAGTGCAGCCAGTTGGTGTCACATTTTTATAAATATAAGTGCTCTTTCTTTTGATATTATTATTTGTGTATGAATGTATTATGTTGTGTATATTTAATTATCATTTAATTGAATCTCTAGACTATGCATGCTTTCTGATTACTACTGTGCATGTAGTTAAAGTATTTTCTTTTATGCATCCTTAAATTTTAAAAAGGTATTGGTAAAGGAAAGAAATCCAAGGGAGGGTTTGTAGGTAGCATACCTCAGCCTATGGGTGGTTGGGGATGTTACAGATTGGTATCAAAGCTTCAAGTTGAAACATCAGGTCAGT
>ML787156.1:499216-509787 GCA_009831015.1 Picea engelmannii
AGAAGCTAAAAAATCCACCCGATTCATTGAGCGGATATAGCACATCTGCCGATAGGTTCTGGATATTTTATAGAAGTACAATTCCAAGTACAAGAAGCACCATGATCAACATTAGGTGCCACATAAGTTTTAGGTGGGTGACAAAGTTTGGTTGCAATTGCAGAAAGAAATCCTTACAGGGCCCCATCAAAAGATTCTCCCACTTGTGTATGGGCCAAACACCATCACCAACATTGTGGGTGATAATTATTTTGTGCTCAACATTCCCCCTTTCCTTGGCCTACACCCAGTCTTCAACGTGTCTCTCCTTTGACCATATTTCCTACCATTATTGGAAACCTCATAGATAACAAAGAAATTGACACCAACGAAGCTCATACCAAGGTCACCTGACAACAAAGGATCCATCTTTATCGAGTTGTCAAAGCAGGGAAACTCCTGCACCAAGGCAAGTGGCTCAGCCGGGGCCAAATTCAATAGAAATTTACTCATTTTATGGGGGAAATTAATGCAATGGAGACCATTTCTTCCTAAGGGGGGAGGATTTATCCATATGAATTTCGTTGTCCTCCCACCTATTCCAACTGGTTCAGTTTGGCAGTTTTCTAGCTTGGCAGTTTTTTTCCTAGTTTTTTGGGTCCTTGACTTCTGGGGTCATTTTGAGGCTCGAAACAACATTTTTAGGGCTCTCCATAGTAAAAAATTCCTTTGACAGATAGTGGAAAAATGTGTAGTCCTCAGATATACCTTTCCAATGGGCTATCATGTACCTACAACGAAAATCGTATGCAAAAGTTATGACCTCAGGAAGTTGATGTACTAACTTACCCAAACAGGGCCCACATGACTTTTGGCGCTTCATCTCGTAGGGTTATGTTTTTGGATGTCTATGGTTTTTCAAATTTATGTTTATTGTAAAAATGCCTTCAGAGCCTCATTATAATCATCTTCTTGCGAATGAGCACAACCGTCACATCTCTTCTTAGAAAACTTGTTTTCCGCTGCATTTTATAGTTTCATCTTATTTCCTTATTGAATAGAAAACTAGTTTTATTGTATCTCTGTTATTCTGTGTGAAGAATATTTTAGTAATCTGTATTCATTTTTTTCTGCTCATAAAATCCGGATCACATGGCGACTCTAGAAAGAAATAACGAACCATTCGGGGAGGTTTTAGTCTCTAATTATGTAACGTACCCATCTACCCACAAGTTGGCCACACTACTTCAAAACGCACTTCAAAACTGATTTCAAAATCCTTATAACATCTCATTAATAAAGAAACATGAAAGATTCACATGCAACAATCAAGATTAATGTTACAACATAAAAGAAGTGAATATTATGCCATGCACAATAATAACAACATGCATGCATATTATAAATACGAATTTCAGAGATAATAAATAATACACAATGGAAATAAGTATGCAATCAAAGGAAACCATGGCAGAGAGCACTTATCTTAAAAAATTTCAATCACCAACTGTTTGCAAGCCAAGGACGTTCCACCCAACCATAGACATTGTTATTCCAAGTCTCAACAATAGGTCACCCCTGAGCCAAGGCTATGAATCCACAAGGATGGTTCTAGGGTGTTACTCAACTTCCCAAATTAATCATCACTCAAGCCCTCACGAGTTTCTAAACACACAAAAATCCAAAGTACATCAACTATATTCTCTCTAGCTTGCACATCCCAACATAATGGACTCCCTTATCTGCCCCGCAATCCCTTAGACTTTCCACCTCCTTCCAGGGCTCCAATGCATCCAGTCAAGAATATCCATGTTGGGACTCTTAGGATTCACATCTGTGAGAAAACATTAACACATTCCCATTCATCTCAGACATGAAGGCATTATTTCATATATGGAATACATCAACAAATACTACAACCAAACAATGGCTTCCTTCCTCAACAATTCCCCCCAATGTGCCAACCAAGAAAAAGAATGAATGAGGAATAATGAATGAGTAAAAGAGTGAATGGGGAGTGAACATAATGAAGAGAGTGAGTAATAAACAATGAGTGAACCCCCAAAGAGCCTAAAGATGGGTTTATATATTTACTTGGAAATCAAGAACCACATGGCCTTCCCCAAGAAGCACATATAACCACTTCTCACAATTAAAAAAATTATGGGTAAATAAAATATAATAAAAATAATTCTCCCCTTAATCCCCCTTTCTCATGGAATCATAGGCCCATATAACCCTTGTCCTTGTCTGTTTGGCAGCCATCGATGTATTTTATTATTAAAAATGATCAAAGCATTACATTTCCTAGGAACTTTGGCATCTTTTAATTGTTTGACGCTCTATCCTTATATAAAATAACAAAATACATTATTTAATTTTGGGGACTCAAAATCTGAGTATTACATTCCCCTCCCCTTTATTTCGGTAAATTCCTAAGTGCATATACAAAACTTAAATGAAAATTTCAAAATTATTCAATAGGTCATGCATACTCTTCCTGCATGACATCTTCATGATCACAAGTAGTATCTTTAGGACTATAGTAGTTCCACTTAACTTTTACCATTTCTATGAATTGATTCCAAATCATTTTGACTCTTTTTCCCAATATGTGCACCGGTTAGACCTAAAAGTCTCCTTCTGGCTCCACCTGGATCAAATTCCAATCAATAACATGGCTAGGATCATGTACATATTTTTTCAACAAAGAGACATGAAATACATTATGCACATTCATGGAAGCATGCAATGCAAGCATGTATGCAACTATTATGCCCAATATCTCAAATGGACCACAAAATATGGCTGCTAGCTTTGTACAAGTGCCTAACTTCAATGACCTCTTCTTAGGCTTTACTTTCAAAGAACATTCTTTCCCCCTTTAAATTCTCTAGATTTTATGTTCTTATCTACATACATTTTCTATCTATATTGGACTGCCTTCAAATTATGCTTAATTTTGACCATCTAGTCTTCCATATCCTTGAGCAATTCTGTCCCAAGTACCACTTTGTCGACTGGGTTGTCCCAACCCACTGGATTATTGCATTTTCTGCCATAGAAAGATTCAAATGGGATCATCTTCAATGAAGCTTGATACCCATTATTATAGGAAAACTTAACCAAATGCAAGTAGCATTCCCGCTTAGATGACTTATCCATCACATACATTCTCATCATGTCTTCAATCACTTGGTTGAATCTCTCTGTTTGCCCATCTGACTCTGGATTGTATGTTGTGCTAAAATTCAGATTTAGACCAAATATTTTAAACAATCCTCTCTAGAAATTTGAAGTAAACTGTGTATCTCTAACTGAAACAATTTCCTTAGGTGTTCCATGCAACCTAGCAATTTTCCTCATGTAAAATTATGCAATATTAGCTATTGTATGAGGCATTTTCATAGGAAAAAAATGAAAAACCTTTGTCAATTTATCAACCACTACCATTATTGATCATGTTGCTTTGTTGTCCTGAGGAACTTAGTTATAAAATCAATGGTTACCACTTCCCATTTCCACTGTGGAATTGGTAATGGATTAAGCGAACCCACTGGGTTTCTATGATCAACTTTCACTCTCTAACATTCCATACATATGGTAATGTAGTTAGCAACATCATTCTTCAATTCCAGGACATAATAATTGAATTATTACTACTACAATTTTGTTCTGGTAACTGAGATGTCTGACATATGGAACATTATGCATTTCTTTTAACACCAAATCCTTAAGTTATCTGGAACTAGGAACATAAATTATATTCTTATGCATAAGTAATCCATATTCCTTGATCTCATACTCTTTATTTTTTTTTTTGTATATGTTCTTGTTGTAAATTTTCTTTTACTTGTAGATAATGTTGATCTATAACAACAACATCTAAAATTATTCTCTTTAAATCTATTTGATGCATACTAAAAGTTGTAGAATGCATGAGATGTACTCTTCTGCTAAGTGAATCAACAATTTTATTTTATTTTCCTTTGATATTATTGACGTCAAATTCATACTCACTTAAAAATTTCATCCATCTCGTTTTCCTAACATTCAAAGTTGGTTGTTCAAAAACATATTTCGGACCACTATAGTCTGTCCTTAATTAAAATATTTTTCCCATGAGATAATGCCTCCACATATTCAATGCATGAGCTATGGAAGCAATCTCCAAATCATGTGTGGCATAATTCCTATCATCTTATTTAAGTTTTATGGACTCGTAACTAATGACATGTCCATTTTGAGTGAGGACTCCACCAAGTCCTTGCATGCAACTATACAAACCACAAAATTCTCATTTGGATCAACAATCTTTAAAATAGATGAACTAGTCAGTAATTCCTTTAACAAATTAATGTTATATTCACACTTGGTTGTCCATTCAAACTTAATTCCCTTCTTTATCAAAGAAGTGATGGTATAGGAAATGTTAGAGAATTCTTTTATAAATATCCTATATTATTTGATTAATCCCATAAAAGATCTGATTTCTGAAACATTCTTGGGTGTTGGCCATCCTCTAATGGATTCAATCTTTTTTGGTTTTTCCAGATGAAATACAAACAATTCAAATCCTCTCCTAAACCATTTATTTTGCAAAGAAGTGATGGAATGAGCAATTTTAGAGAATGCTTTTATAAATCTCCTATAGTATCCGACTAATCCCATAAAATATCTTATTTCTGAAACATTCTTGGGTGCTGGACATCCTCTAATGGATTCAATATTTTATGTTTCTTCCACATGATATGAAAACACTTGACATCCTTTCCTAAAATATTTCTTCATATGTAAGGCTGAAATCTCCCTTATAGAAATGGGTCTTTGAATTCCTTTCACAGTGCTATGTTTTCCTCCTTCATCAAGACATGTAAATGTATTGTTATGACAGTCTAGGAAAACATGATGATTTTCCAACCAATCCATTCCAATTAGGATGTCATAAGATCCTAACAGTATGATATTTAGGTAAACATTACTATTCACCCAATTAAGACTTATTGGACAACATTTGACCATTTCATTGATCCTTCTTTTGGTTCCAGTGGCTAGTTGAACCAAACTTGACTTTTCAAGATTACTTTTCTCCAAATGTAATCTATCCACTATTTTAGGATCAATGAAACAACGTATTTCTCCTGGATTAATTAAAATAATAACTTGATGATTAATGATATTACCTTCCACTTCGATCATATTGGATTCATACTTTGTTGGTCGATCTTCTAAGGATGCATATATTCTTCCCATTCCTTCTACTATTGTATCCTATTGGATGTTAAGCATGGTCTTTGCTTGATCTCCCAATGAGTCTTCCTTCTTGGATTCATCCTTAGTAGACTGTTCTTGCTTATTTGTATTTGGACAATTTCTGTTGAAAGGAGGTTTGAATCCCTTCCTTCTCTGATCAAATTTATCTTTCTTCTTAGCCTTCCAAGATTTCTGCAAAGACTATCTTCCCTTTCCTTTCTCATATAGGTACTTATCGTTCCTGATGGTATCGATCAAAGTCCTAGGCTCATCATACTAAATATTTTCCTTATAAAGGATGGTAGTCCACTCAAAAACCACTTTATCTTCACTTTTTCATCTTTTATAAACCCCACATACTTCAACAATCCCAAGAACTTATTTTCATATTCTATCATGGTCATGCTTCCCAACTTGAGTTCAAATAATTATTGCATATTTTTTTCATATAAGTGACATGAAAGATACTCCTTCTGAAAATATCACTTGAACGACTTCCAAGTGATCCTTCTCTCATTAATGTTCTCAACTTGCTTCAACAAATCCCACCACATAACAACTTTTCCATGCAAATGGTATGTGGCAATTATGGCTTCTAGTCCAGATGAGTAGTTGCGAAACTAAAAGTACTTCCTAATTCCAAACAACCAAGCTTCAATATAATCTTCCCTTTCTCTCTCACCATCAAAGGATGGTGGCTTAAGCTTCCTCATCTCTCCTTGCAAACTATCCATTTCATTTCTTCTTCTTTGGTGTCTAATAAGAGACACTTTTGGGCTGCTTACAGAGTCTTCAGAGGCATAAAAAAAAATTGTGGAGTAAGGGGGTGAGTGATTTATATGAGATCTACTTGCACTTCTTGAATGACTAGTTCTTCTGAAGTTATATATTCTTTCATGATATCCACCTTCTTCCTCCTACTTTGAGTTGGATCCATTCCTTGCTTTCCTATGCAACTGATTTAGGTTTTGCATCACTTGAGAATTTATCTAATTTTTTTCTCTCATCAACCTCTCAGTATATTCTTTGTAACTATTCACTCCTACTCTCATGCTTGTCACATTCTCTATTAATGTTTATTGTTCCCCTCTACTCTTGTGCCCATTTGATTTGGTCTCTACATTTCCAACACTAATATTTCGACCTTTGAATTCCTTATCATGACTGAAGGCTCCATATCCTTCCTCCATGTCCCAAATATGCATTATTATATTGAACTAATATGTTTATATCTCATAATTATGAAAAATGTGCAAACAAGCATTTTGTTAGAATTATGCATATTATAGAAATTTGTCACTTAATGTTACAGGTCCTTTTTCTTCTCAATTCACGAAGAAACATATCATCATTATCCAAATTGTAATAATTAAAAGTTATTATCCCCTAAATAATATTTCCAACAACTATACCCATGACTTAATCTGATCTCTAATCTAAAAGATACGACTTCCTCAAAAAACCACTTTCACCCCATTTATGCAATTTCTCCACTGGTGCAATTTTATTGAAAGGCCAATTTCTATCAATTGTAGAAGAAAATATGTCATGAGCTAAGGATTTTTTTTATGATAAATAGATAATAATAATGAAAAGGAATTCATATCAACTCTCATATTTTCAATCTGATACAACAGTAAAAAAATACAACAATCTGGAATCTGCAACTTTGTCTTTTTTCACCCCTTTTTCCAAACATAGAATTTTTCGAAAAACTGGCTATCTCACAATCTATGCACTTATGGAAAAATTTAAACAATACAAAGTTTTTTTTTTCAATGATAGTATAAAATGTCGAGTAAATAAAATTTTTCATTTTTTTCATCTAGGGTCACTTTCCTTCTTCTAAAAATATAAAAAATCCCAAAAAAGTGGCCCAGAATAGTGGATTTTGGCCTATTTCATAATCCCCATCCTAATCCTCCTAGAATTTATTCACTTCCTTCATGGTTTATTTCCATGTCTTCTTTCTAGACTCTCCCCATGGGTTTCAACTTAATCTAGACCTTTGCTAATGATCTTGACCCATATCTTTAAAAACCATTATTTTGAAAATTATGACAAATCCAAGTAGATTTGGACAAGGCCCCTCTCTGTCACTTTTGTATATATCTTCTTTGTTGTCAAAACCTATGTATTTCATCTCAATTCAACTTAATTTTCTCTATTTGAAACTGTGGAACAATGTTTCCCAAGTGCAATTTGCATCGTCGATCTTAAGTTAGAAGCAACTTGGACTGTTGATCTCCAGTCCATCGGTCATCGATGACCGACCTTCTCCTTCAGTGCACACAACACTTTCCCCAACTATCGACCCAACCTTCGACCATCATCCTAACTCCCCGACAATCGATTTGTGCACAACTCTAAACCGACCAACTTGGCCATCGACCGCTAATCGTCGGTGATCTTCGTTGCAAATGGAACTCTCTGAGAATTTGGTTGACGCTCAACCATAGACCCATATTCCATTATATATCTCCTCTGAATTCCAAAAACATTTCCTTAATTCAGCCAACCCAACCATCGATCATCAACCATCTATGTTGGTTGACGTGGAAACTAGGCTGAAGTGGCATGACACAACATATTGAGGCATCAAATTGGATGACATGGAATGAAACATCGATGATGACATGGCATGACATGTCATAAACCTATTTTCTCCATTTACCATCAGTGGTTAGATATTTCCTTTGGCCAAATGAAATCTTTTCCCAAATTTGTCGATCCTTGATCCATCGACCATCAACAATCATTGATTTCCTTTAGCCGAATGAAAAGTTCTCCCAAAATCATCGATCCCTTATCCATCGTCCATCAACGATATTAGAGGTAATTTGTTCGAACTTTAACACTTCACCAAACTCATCGATCCCTGATCCTTCAACCATCAACAATCTCAAATAGTGATTTTCAACACAGACAATTTCATCCAAAACCCAGGTGAATATGGGATGTTGATATCCCAACCAAGATTATCTCAAGCGTTGCTTTTCTCCAACTTCCCAAATGACTGAAAATGAATACAAACCATCGATATTCCTCCTTTTCCAAACCTCTGAAATGAATCTCAATTGTTGATCTCATAACTTTGTCAAACTTTGAAACTTTATCAATTTTAAAATTTGTCAAGGGAGAATCTAGGTCGTTGATCTTGAGATCAAACATGATCTTAGTCGTCGAAACTCTAAACTATGAACCATGCTACAACAACCATTAATTTATTTTTTTTGAGCTTTTGGGTCAAATTCGACTCGATAACTCTGCAGATTTAATGCATTAACATCTTAGACAATCTCGGGTCATCTAAAAGTTGAATCTGCTAATGAATTTGGGGATTTTCTCTCAAAATTTCCATTTTTCCCCCCAAATTCACACAGATTTAAATTTGTGACAATGAATCTACCTGATTCACACATGATTCATCACATAAAAATATGGTGTTTCAACCATAGGATTTGATACCAATCTGTAACTTACCTAGCCACCCACAAGCTAGACACACTACTTCAAAACACACTTCGAAAACACACTTAATTAATAAAGAAGCATGAAAGAATGACATACAATAATTAATAAATAAGCATGAAAGACTCACATACAGTAATATAGATTCATGTTACAACATAAAACAAGTGAATATTATGCCATACACAACAATAACCAACAAACATGCATATTATAAATACAAATTTCAGAGATAATAATTAATACACAGTGGGAATAAATATACAAGAAAAGGAAACCATGACAAAAAGAACTTATCTTAAACAAACTCAATCACCAACTGGATGCAAACTAAGGACATTCCAGCCAACCATAGACGATGCTATTCGAAGTCTCAATAGCAGGTCACCCTGAGCCAAATCTATGAATCCACAAGGATGGTTCCAAGGTGTCACTCAACTTCCCAAACTAGTCATCACTCAAGCTCCCACAGGTTTCTTAACACACAACAATCCAAAGTACACTATATCTCTTCTCTCCATCCTGCACAACTCAATAGAATGGACTCCCTTATCTGCCATGCAGTCCCTTAGGTTTTCCACCTCCTTCCAGGGCTCCAATGCATCCAATCAAGAATCTTGATGTTGGGACTCTCAGGATTTGCAATTGTGAAAAAACATTAACACATTCCCATGCATCTCAAACATGCAGGCATTAATTCATGGTTGGAATACACTAGAAAATACTACAACCGATGAACAATGGATTCCTTCCTCAACAATTTTCCCCCATGTCCCAAGCAAGAATAAGAATGAATGAGGAATAATGAAACAATGAAAGAGTGAATGGGGTGTGAAACGAATGAAGATTGTGAACAATGAACAATGAATGAACCCCAAAAGATCGTAAAGATGGGTTTATATATTTACTTGGAAATCAAGAACCACACGGCCTTCCGCAAGATGCTCATGTAACCACTTCTCACAATTAAAACAATTATGGGTAAGTAAAATATAATAAAAATAAATATCCCCTTAAACCCCCTCTTTCATGGAATCATAGCCCCTTATAAATCTTGTCCTTGTTTGTCTGAGACTCACATATAAATAATGAAGAAGCCTGAAAGACTCACATATAGTAACTAATAAAGAAACATGAAAAACTCACATACAATAATAGAGATTCATGTTACAACATAAAACGAGCGAATATTATGCCATGCACAACAATAACCAACAAACATGCATATTATAAATACAAATTTTAGAGATAATAATTAATACATAGTGGACATAAATATACAAGCAAAGGAAACCATGAAAAAGAGCAATTATCTTAAACAAACTCAATCACCAATTGGCTGCAAAACGCTGAAAAACAAAGACATTCCACCCAACCATTGACGATGCTATTCCAAGTCTCAATAGCAGGTTACCCTGAGACAAAGCTATGAATCCACAAGGATGGTTCTAGAGTGTCACTAAGCTTCCAAAACTAGTCATCACTCAACATCCCATAGGTTTCTTAACAAACAAAAATCCAAAGTGCACTAGATGTCTTCTCTCCATCCTACACAACTCAAGAGAATGGAATCCCTTCTCTTCCATGCAGTCCCTCAAGTTTTCCACCTCCTTCAAGGGCTCCAATGCATCAAGTCAAGAATATTGATGCTAGGACTCTCAGGATTGATAATTGTGAACAAAAATTAACACATTCTGATGCATCTCAGACATGCAGGAATTAATTCATGGTTGGAATACACTATAAAATACTACAACCAACGAACAATGGATTCCTTCCTCAACAATTTTCACCCATGTCCCAACCAAGAATAAGAATGAATGAGGAATAATGAAAGAGTGAAAGAGTGAATGGGGTGTGAAAAGAAT